>JAUTDX010003034.1:0-63802 GCA_030844895.1 Ambrosia x helenae
ATTGTGAGATTCTAACGGTCCAGTGGATCCAGAAGAATCTTGATAAAATTGCAATTTTTGTGTTAATACCCAGATCTTAGTAGAGGGTGATATTCGTATAAACTTAGCAGAGATATACAAGTATGCTCAAAAAAGGGAAGTAAATAATGATAGAATGTTACATCAAGATCTTAGAATGCAGTATGAGGTTCAAAGTGGAAACCGCTATAAATACGCTTTGGTTATATAAATGGTTAGTGTACACACAAGCATATAGACTGAACGTTGAATCTGAGTATGGAGTATACTGGATACGCTTCAGGGATAGCCCAAAAGTAATTCCGAGGACGGAATTCCATTAACGGGGGAGAATGTAACACCCTGGTTCCAGGGCCCAGAATTTTTCACATAATATTATTAATAATACAATAATTGAACAACCAAAGACGAATAACAAACCATATGTTTTAGTACGAAAATGAAACCCGAACCATTACATAAAATTATCTTGCGGGAGCATACGTTAAGTAACCGAAATAATACGCGTTAATGTACCCGTTCCATGACTAAAGGATTAGTCACTACACCGGACACGTGTCACCTCTCAAGGTGACACATGCCCCCATCCTTGTTTAACACCGAGACCCCCACCCTATTATCTGTTTGACAACTCGACACACACACTTTACAGCTTATCCCCACCCTTTATGAAACACTCCCTAATCTTCTCTAACACACCACATATTTCTAAAAAGAGATAGAGAGTCGCAGAGAGAGAATGAGAGGTCTGAGCGAGAGAGAGAGAGAGAGAGAGAGAGAGAGAGAGAGATGGAACCGAGAAAGAGAAAGTGGAGGAGCAAGGCGGAGCCTCCACCTCCGTACAGTGTGCAGTAATGAGCACCACCCTTTCAAACCAATTGATGTTTGGGGAAACCATTGGTAGTGGCGGATTGAAGATCGGAGATAGAGAGAGCTGAAGATAGTTAGGTACCGTTAGGATCTGAAGCTTCCATAGACATGAGGTAAGTTCCGATAATCACCCATATTATATCAAATATGTGGTTGTGATGGTGCAATCTGAAGATGATGGTGTGACAGACGGTTGGGGTTATGGGTAATGGAAAAGTGTTAGGGTGAAGGTGAGGAGACGTGGGACTGATTAGCTAATGTTGTTGTTGAAAAGTGACGAGATGCTCGTGAGTAGACGGTGGATTGTAGAGGTATAGCGACGGTAGCGGTTTGGGTGAAGGATTTCTATTGAGTCGAGACCAGATGGGGTTCGGGTCAGACGCAATTAGACGGGGCTGAGCCGGTCACAGAACGTGTAGGATTCAGTTGCTAAACCGGACTTTTGAGAGGTATAAGCTACATTTCATGATTTGAAGTAGATAATTACATATCCGTTGTGTGTCACGTTGTAACGAGCTTAAAGCAAACACCCGACAAGTTATCATATTGTGAATTTACATTAAGGATAATACCAGTTTCGCTTAGGAATATTTTGTGACAATAACGAACTGGAATATTTACGCAACCATGTGCAGACTAGAGAATATTGGTAATTAGGTTTTGGAAGATTAAACAATGCATGGAACACTAACAATGGATTGAGTATGGTGTTAATATACTAAACCATCTGACGAATAGATATAAAAGGGAAAGACCCAGACGAATAATAACTACTGGAACCTTAGATACTCTTATAAGAAATGGACATGGACTCGAAGTATGTATATAGATATAATGACATGGGCCTTGACTACTAATCCTATCATACTTGGTACATTATTACTACATCAGTATCATAATTTCTAAATGCTAGTTTAATGAAATATTATTCACATAAATATTACGATTATTATTATTACATATTTGTGAAATTACTTATTAGTGATAACATTAACAAACCCTCTAAGCTCGTTCACACGTGAAACTACGGAGCTTCATAAGACATACTTACTTATATTATTTGACACAAATAGGTTTATCTAGACGTGCACACATAAACATTAAGTGGCTTGTGACCTCGGAATACTATACAGCTATGCGACATGATATGCTACAGGACACAGGTGAGTTCCGTGTACTTCCCCTTTTTGTTTTTACTGTTTTGGGGTGAACATGTGCTTGTGTGTGTAAACTTATTTGATGTGACAAGGTGCTCCCGAAACCAGATTCACACTCATTAACCCAAGGAGTTGGGCCACTTAATGTATGGGTAGTACTACTTGGGGAATCCCCCACGCACAGTGGATCCGGAAGCCCGGAAAACCTCCACTGAGGTCTGCGGACCGTTGTGGCATATATTTTGCCATGGGAAGCCATAATGGGAGTAGATGGATTCAGTGTTAGGTTTGAGGTGTGACTTGTACATCACCAAGTGTCGTGTTATGTGAACTTGTGAACTTACTTTTGAAATGACAATTTGTTTTGGATTTACGTAACTATCTACACGGACTCACCAGCATATTCGCTGACCCAAACTCTTTTAAGCATGTGTTCAGGTACTGCAAATGGATGGATGGAAATCGCGGGGTATATGTTTGCTAGTAGCGGATTAGAGGCCGGTTATCTGGTTAGAAGATTCGGCTATATGTGTTGCGGTTAGAGCCTCTAGAGATAAGCGGGATAGAGATCGGATCGACTAGCGGATCACGCCTTATCAACTGCTTCGACGACCGCCGCGTTCGTCCCTGCATAAATATTAGTCTATTTATTTAAGTTATGTAATTATATTTTTGGATTAGAAAATGTAAAAACAATAAATATTAGTTATCGTTGCTTCCGTTGTGCAAGTCTGTTACCGAACTGTCGTAACGTCCAGCCCCCACCGGGTCGGGTTGTTACATAACGGGTCAAGTGAGGTTAATATCACTTGAGCTTAAGATTTGAAATTTAAATTTTGATGTGTTTGAAAGATAAGTCAAACAGGTCAAAAGATGATGTGAACATCAATCGAATCAGGTACTTAATGCTTTTCATATTAAGCATTAGAATCTAAAAAGGTTAGGCGGGCCAAATGGTGATGTGATACCATTTGGATCCCGAGATTTTTATGTGTGTGAATTGAGATTCTTACACAGGTTGTCAAGTTGGAAGAAAAAGGGCACTGATGCCAAGGAGTCATATGGATACTTTGTTAAGCATGTAAATGAGTCGACACTACCGGGTAAGTCCGTAGTATAAAATGTGGCCTTAGGCGAATAATTATGTTGATGAAACCATCCACGTGAAGGTGGTGCCAAATAGGTGAGTCGTTTTCTATAAATGTGTCTAATGCGCGCTAATGCGCTTAGATGTGATTTAATATGGTGAATTCGTGAAATTGGTAAAATGCTAAGTCCGCCAAGGACTTAGAGGTTTTCAAACATGTTAACGAGTCAAAAATAATGGGTGGTAACCAAGTGGTGTCGCCCACAGGTGACTAAAACGAAATATAGACCTCTAAGGGTATTTTGGGATTCTGAAGATTTGCAAAAGCTAAATCTATAAACCGAGTCATAATAAGTGAATCGGATAGTGTTGATTAGTTTAACAAGTGTCCAACGGGTTGTCAATATGATTGTTATGCTTTTTGAACGGTTAAATAAGGTGTGTAAAACCTAAGGCCTTAACGGGTCAAACGGTTAAAACCGAGCTAAGTGGATTCTAATGGGTCAAAACCGAGAAGTGAAATATATATCTTGATAGAACATATCTATGCATGTCTAAAATAATCTTGGGTATGTCTCAGATGTCCAAAAACGCCCATAGCGAAAGGTTGGGCTTGTGAAGGCATAAGTATTCATGCCTTAATAAAGTTCCAGCAGGTCAGCCCGGTCGGGTCACATTCTGACCCGGGCGGGTCAAAATTCGGAGATGATAAATAATCAGGTCAGCCCGGCGGGTCACATTCTAACCCGGGCGGGTCAAAAGTCGGAGATTAAAATCTCAGGTTAGCCCGGGCGGGTCACATACTGACCCGGGTGGGTCACAACTCTAAAATGAGAAATCTTAAAGTTCCAGCATGTCAGCCCGGGCGGGTCAAAGGCTTGCCCGGCCGGGTAAAACGCGAACTTCCTTAGATATGCCTTGAATGTTTTAATTGTAGTTTTAAACATCGTTTAATCGTTTAAAGTGTCTTCATTTGATGTTTGACACTAGGTATACACCCGATGGATGTCCCGGAGCAAGGATCAAGTCGTGAGAAGAGCCGGACACACCCGAACACTCATTCGCTTCCGCAATAGATTTACGTTTAAAACACAAACCATAGTATAGGTTTGTAATACTTAAAAATGTAAAGTAGAATGTTCCTATCAAATCAAAGTCTTTAATGGGTTGTCGTTTATAATATTAAAGTTTTAATCGGTTGTGATTTTTTATTAAGGCCAAAACACGTAAGTTTAAGTGTTAATCACGTGTTTACGGGTTGGGGTCTTACACAGAGGCCTTATAATCATAACGCCAAACATCACAAAAACCAACCAATCATCTTCCTCCACCTCAGTTCCCTATTATCAAAAATAAAACATACTCAAGAAATTTTTGATTAAAAGAATTGAGTGCACCTGACTAACAACCGGTGGTGCACATTTTTCAACTTCCTCTTGACCTAGTTAGAAGCTCCCTTCTTCCTTCTTTCTTGTTACCTACATCAATTCTTACCCTTCTCTTTGACATCAACCAGAAAGCATTTGAAGTATTTATTCAACAAAACAGGCATACTAAAATAAAACACGTACACACAACTCATGCACACTCACAAAACACTCAAACATAAATAAAAATGATCATGCCCACACGAATAATATAAGAAGGGAAAGAATACATGGACCTGATCAACGGGTTGCCTCCCGGAAGCGCTAAGTTTAAGGGTCTTCAGCCGGACCACACCTTCTTTGTTTCTCATGGTGGTTTAAGTGAGCATTTTCCCACCGAGTTTCCAACATATGCTCGGTAGTTCACTTTCTGTTCCCCAATCTGTTCCTTTTCCTTCCACTTGTCCATCAAATATATGCATGAAAGCTTTATCCCACATTTTCCTACCGAGTTTCCAACATACACTCCGTAGTCTACATGCCAAATCCACAATCGATTTCCAATTGGAATGAGAATTGGGTGATTTTTGTTGCGGGGCCATTTTACAATAAATTGCCCAATATCCTCCCGGCTCACCTTGATCTTCTTCATCTTTGAACCTCCATCCTCCACTTTGTTGGATTCCATAATCAACACGGGATGAGATTCGTGAGGAACTTTCACCTCAGCCACCAGATCTTCATGAGATACTAAGTCTTCAGTTGGGGTTAACCATTCAGAAAGACTTGCAGTATCTTCATCTATATCAGCATAAACCACTACACCACTAGTCAACTCATCATGCTCACTTTTAAGTTGGGAGATTTCCTCAGCTAGTTGGCGAACCTGCATAACCAAGGCTTCATGAGCTTTTTCTCTCACTTCATTTCCCTGCTTTGTCTCTTTTATCATATCTATGATAGCATCGAACTTGGAATCTCGTGAGTTTTGAGGTTCTTCATATGCCAGTTGAGGATATTCATTGTGGTGCATATTATATTCTTCTTGGTAACTTGAAAATGGCTCCTCTTCGGATTCATAACCTTCATAGTCCCAATTTGAATTATAATTGTGGTTGTCTTTTGGTTGGTAATTTTCTTGACGTGGCTTTTCCCTATAACCATACATCAATTTTTCTTTCCAATACTCTGGATTACTCCAAAATACTGGGCAATCTTCACTTATGTGAATTTTCCCGCAACAAAACAAGAATGATCTTCCGGTGGTGGAGGAGGTTTAGAGTGTGGATGGCATAATATGTATTGTACGGTTCGTTGGTTGGGATGTTGGTTGTTATTGGAGTTTTGAGGTGGGTTGTAATAATGGCCATGCTGTTGTGGGTTGGGAGTTGGTGGAAGGAGGTGGTCGTCGGTTGTTACCTTCTTGATAAATTGTTTTGGTTTTGCATGATGGTGGTTGTGGCCGATTGATAATTGGTTGCATGTAGCCCTCACGTTCCTTGTATGCTTGAATTCTCTCACGGACCACTGGACAATCTCGCCACAAATGATATGGGCTCCCACAACAAGGACAAGTATTATCATCATCTACCCAATACATGGTAATGATGACGATCAAGTCTTGCTAATTTCCCAATCTTGGGATTTTTCACAAGTGGCATGCATGCATTATCTGTCACTTGCACACTTAACACACCACACGTAACAACGAACAAAAAGAGGTAGCAAAGACAAGAATTAAAACAGTTCATCACAAAAATCAACTAAAATCACAAACACCAAGCGCACTAGCTCCCCGGCAACGGCGCCATTTGATGAGCCGGCCGTCACGGGTCATACAAAACCTAAATAACCTAGGTAGTTAGGGTAAATAGGGTATCGAATCCAAGGAGCGTGTGGTTAGTGAATGTTATTTAGTTGATTAGAAAATGTTGGTTATGAAGATGCTATGTTAATTATGAAGATTGCGATATGTTCATTTAAGACTTTGGTTGAAAGAGGTTTTGATTAAATTAACAAAACTTGAAATTAAATTATAATAAAAATGATGGAGAACAATTTAGGTTGTAACAATTAATTAAAAACACCACACCTAGGGTTCAACAATGAAGTCTAAGGTTATCACAAATGGGTCAAACAAATGTAGTGCAATTGGTGTTAACGGGGTGATTGTTCAATAGGCTTAGGTGTCAAGTTTCATCGACATTCAACAATGGACTAAACTACACTTCATTACCTAGAACATACAACCCTATGTTTGTGTTAGAGCAAGAAACCATGTTCATGACATTAGAAATTGGCACAAGATCAATTAACTAAAATGACTCCAACATAAGATTAATCACAATCCAACACGATAGTTCAAACACACAATAACACAATTAAAAGTTTAAAGAAATACCCAAATGTTTAAACCCTAGAACTTCAATTGTTTAATTCCTAAGCATGATACAAAGAGACTAGCCACTCATGGCCATGGAGCTTGATTTCTTTTGTGATTGGGTCTTGAATCTTGAAATCTTGAATGATAGAAGGATTTGATGTTCTTCAATGATATGGAATGATTAGGGTTTGATAAGATGGATTGGTAATGAAAGAGATACCAAATTATGAGCCTTCAAGGTGTTTAAAAGCCAAAAAAATCGAAACTTCCATTTTGATACGCATTAAAAACATTAAACCCAAGTTTGACTGCAAGTGCTGTAGGCTACGCCACTTCTGGCATCGCCTACGCGAGTCCCGTAGCCTACGCCAAAAGTGGCATAGGCGACGCCATGTCTGTTTTGGCTACGAGATTTTGCTCTGTCCTACGGCATTTTGGTCCCCTTCTCCTACGCGAGTGTTGTAGGCGACGCCAAAAGTGCTGTAGGCGACGCCAGCTTGTCCCGGACACCCATTTCAGCTTTTCTTGTTCGGTTTATCAATCCTTGTGCTCCCGAGATGTTCCAAAAACTCCAGATTTGCACCCTTTTGTGTTAATACCTGAAAATCATAAGACACATCAAAGTAGTGCTATTCCATAATCATTTATGCATTAATCAATCAATTTAGCTTTGTTAATTCTCGAGTTTTTACCAACCTATCAACTATGACAACTTCTCCTCCCTTACCTTGTCTGATATAATAGTTACCCCTAATCTAACTCTAAAGACGTCATTCCTTATCATGTCTAACCTAGTATGCCCACACATCCACCTTAACATTCTCATCTCTCCTACCTTAAATTTACGTGTTTGTGTCTTCTTAGTGGCCTAATAATCTGACCCGTATATCATAGCATGTCTAACTACGACACTATAAAATTTCCTCTTTAATTTAGTTGAAAACCTCTTGTCTCACAATACTCCAGTTGTTGCTCTCCATTTATCGTCCAACTTGAATATGTTGGGCTACATCACTATTGACACACGGCTACCGCTTTATACCTCTATAAGAGAGAGAGAGAGAGAGTAGAAAGGGTGTATCAGTATTTCCCCCTTTTAATAAATTATTATACATTGCATAAATGCCTAATAACAACTTGGAAGGATCACAAAAGAGAATATTTGAATGCCTAATAACCACTTGGAATGCCTATACATTTTTAGTTGGAAACCTCTTGTCATCCAACTTGAATACAATGGACTACATCACTATCTATCTCTCCATCTCTCCGTACGAATGATCCTAAATACTTGAATTTAGTTCCCTGCAAGACCCTAATTTTGAGTGAAGGATAATTTTGATATGTGTAAGATATACGTAAGATGAATTTTTATATGAGTAGAATAGTTATACGATAATCCCGATATATGTAGGATAAACATATGATAAGTTCGATATATGATTGATGAATTTTGATACGTGTAGGACAAATTTTGATAACGTGTAGGATAAAGTCTTAATGACTAATTTATTAGAGAGATAATAATTAATGTAAGAAAAGGTAAATATTTAATATTTTATTATTATGTTATGTCTTTTTTTGAAATTTCTTCTTATTGATCCTCTCATATGCATCTTTGCAAAACAATTATAAAAAACTAACAAAAAAAAATATCAGCGTAATACTCCCAAATATGCAGGGTTTTTATTTATTTATTTATTTTTGGGGGGGGGGGGGGGGGGATAATCCTAACACTTTTATGCATTTAATGGGTGTCAGGATTGAATTTGGGTTTTAGGTGATTCCGTAAGCTAAGCTTGCGGAATAGGCTTACGTGGACGTTGGAGTGGTGATGTCTAGGGCTGTTCACGAGCCGAGCCGATCCGAGCGGAGCTTTGCTCATGCTTGGATCGTTTACAAACCGAACCGAGCAGAGCGGCTCGTTTACAATCGAGCCGAAAACCGAACGAGCATTCTTCGAGCGCAAATTTTCCGAGCGAGCGCCGAGCGAGAATCGAGCGAAGAGTAATATGGACGATCATAAAATTGCGATGTTTCCTTAGATGTTTTCATTGCTGGGTGACAACTAAGGTTGAAATGTCCGATGATAATACTAATATTAAGATCTTAGTATCCAAGGATGAGGCTTAGATTGAGGCTGTCAAGCGACAATTAGCGATGGACGAATAACAACATAATGAAGTCAAGATTGTCACCTCATAACTTATTGTTTTACTATTAAATTTAGTGTTAAATTTTTTATTGAGTTAAGTGGCTAGTTATATTTTGTTTGCATATATTAAGTCAAATCCAACAGAATGTTATATATATAAAGCCATAAATTTATCTGTAAATTGTGTGTATATCTTTTATTAAATAAATAAAAATTTATTCGAGCCGAACCGAGCCGAGTGTACCTTTGCTCGTGCTTGGCTCATTTACAAACCGAACCGAGCCGATCGGCTCATATACAAGCGAGCGGAAGATCGAGCGAGCATTTTTCGAGCATTTTCCGAACGAGCCACGAGCGACGAGCGATTTGAACAGCCCTAGTGATGTCTTAGGCTGACCGGGATAAAGGGACGATGTGGCACGATGAGGTGGAAAGGGAGTGTGGTTACACATATAACTAGGTCAAATCCGCAACATTAGGTTACGAATTTCTGACATAAAAAGTTAATCCGGAAGCTGAGCTTGCGGAAATGTAGTTTACTATTTACATTTTTTAACGGTTCTTATTAATTTTAAAACTACTCTTATATGTATTGATTGTGGGGTTTACTGATATGTAGTTTTGTATGCTTATTATAAAATAAAGTAACTTTTTGTTTAAAATCGTATAAATTAAATTAATGAAGAACCGATTAAAAAGTTAAAAAATATTTTGAATTTTCTATGACAATTGAGTTGAGTGTGATGTTTGGCACAGTGTGTTGTCCTCGTAATTCCTTATGACATGTGCGTCAAACTAGATGAGTGCAATCAATGCTACCTATCATGTCGGGAAGGTGATGTCTTTCTTCGTGTGCTTCGTACAAACATGCAATGTCGTGACTTATTGGTCTTCGTTAAAAATCAACCCCATACAGCTTAATGACGGCATTGCAAAAAAAAATTGTGAAAATTCGCGCGACGTCTTTTTAGACATACATAAATACTCATCGTATTCATCTAGAGGATTATCGGTTGCGAGTTGTTTCACACTTTCACTGCTGAAGATACTTTTTGTATGTGCGTAAAACTTTTTCTAAACCGACCGTCCACGCCCTCTCTAAACCATTCGAAGTTTGCTTCAACAACGGCTATAATTTTTAAAAATGGTGTGTATTTGGAGAGAAAATTGGAATAGTGTTATATATATATATATAGGTGGCGCCTATCCCACCCTACGGGTTGTTATGGGGTACCCGCAAACCCGTAAAATTTATAGGTGGCGCCTATCCCACACTACGGGTTATTAAAAATTGTTTGAAAGTGAAAAGTTGGATGTCTCCAAAAATTTCTTTATCTTTTAATCAAGAATCAATTTATTAATTACCTATCTATTAATATTACAACGTGATGAATAGTTTTTTGTACAGCTGTTGCCATCTCATTTGTTGCTTTGGGCGGTTTGTGTGTTTGGTGGTCTATGATTGGTTTACCTTAGGCGGTTGTGGACACCTGTCCATTGTTGTAGACACCTGTCCATTGCTCTCCCCCCTTCTTTGTGGACAAAGATATCCTCCTCACATTACAAACCCTCTTCTCAAATCAGACGGCATTCTCATCTTCGCCTCCTACATCCTTTCGCCGTCTCCTCCGCCTTCGCCTAGTGTGCTGGATGGTCACCATCATGGCGGTCGTCCCTCATCTGTATTTTTCGTCTCAAACCAACACACAAAAACCATTGCCGACGCCGGCCTTCTCTGTCCTCGTCGCCTCCCACGCTTGCGCCGACTTTCTCATCACATTCAGACACACACACTGCCATCTCTCACTCACACTTGGGCTTCAACTTGCAGCTCAAATCGATGTAAGTGTATATATATATAACAATTATTGTATAATGATTTGCCTTTCATATCTATTAATATTACAACGAGATGAATAGTTTTTTTTGTACAACTGCTGCCATCTCATTTGTTGATTTGGGCGGTTTGTGTGTCAGGTGGTCTATGATTGGTTACTTTAGGCGGTTGTGGACACTTGTCCATTGTTGTGGACACCTGTCCATTGCTCTTCCCCCTTCTTTGTGGACAAAGATATCCTCCTCACATTACAAACTCTCTTCTCAAACTAGACGGGATTCTCATCTCTGCCTCCAACATCCTTTCATCGTCTCCTCCGCTTTCGCCTGGTGGTTGCTAGATGGTCATCATCATGGCGGTCGTCCCTCATCTGTATTTGTCGTATCAAACCAACACACAAAAACCATTGCCGCCGTCGGCCTTCTCTGTCCCCGTCGCCTCCTACGCTTGCGCCGACTTTCACACACACACACACACACACTGCCATCTCTCACTCACATTTGGGCTTCAACTTGCAGCTCAAATCGAATTAGTGTATATATATAACAATTAATGTATAATGATTTGCCATTCAATTTCTTCATTACTTTTGAATCTTAATATTTGTTTTTAGGGGTTTGTGAGGTTCACTTTAAGGTTCACAACAATAATATTCACCAGAGAAACAATCAAAGAGCTAAAGAGGGGAAAGTGGTATTTAAAGTATAGATATTATTATGCAAGTGAATAATAATGATTTGTTTGTATGTTGTTGTTATCTGTAGTAGATGGATAGTGGCGATGGTTACAAACAGGTGGACGTTGGATTGTTCTAACGTTTTGTTTAATGATTTTTCTCCCCGTTGATGGTTGTTGATAATATTGACTTGTGCTTTGTTCATGTATAAGGTGTTACAAGAACAAGGGTTATGCATGCTTTCTTGCAATGGTGATCTTAATCAAATGCGAGGACCATTACGCCTGTGGTAATCTTCTAAACTTGACTCTTAATATGTTTAGTTGTACGTAATATACTTATTTTTTGAATTGATGATAATTGTTTGATCTCTCCTTGAAGCAAATCATACTTTATGTGTTAAAGGAATGGATGATTTTCACTACCTCTATTTTAAATTTGTGTAACATTTTTTTTTTGTTTTATACAATGTTTATTATCTCGTGTTGCATACTGAATTAATAACCGGCTTTACGTTAGCTGCCATATTAGGATTGTCTTTTGGTACCTTGGCCACATTGTTCACAAACAACGCACTGGTTCTAGCCATTGTAAGATCTGGTGTACTGGGATGGACTGGAGACTTGTACTATCTAATATATTATTGCTATAGTTGTAATTTTGATCCATTTACTAATGACCGGGTCGATTTGTGTTATGTTTTATCCTTAACGGGTCAATGGATCCAACCATTTTGTTCCAAAATCACGTTTGGCTCTGGTTATTCATAAGGGTAAACACTTTTCAATCAACCTGACCAACAAGTGACCCGTTATAGGAACGACGACATCTTCTCTACCCAACTCATCCTTGAAACAATCAATAATATACATTTAACGTCATCTTTATTTCTGAATCTTTTATTGATGTATATATTCTTAATTTGAGTGAAGGTGATGACAAATGGAAGGTTCAAAAGTATAAGGCGTAAAGTGGTTGCAGACAAGGGTTTTAATAATGGGAAAATTGCGAATCTAGCCTTTGACCGAGTTGTTTTGCCAAAATAGCCCCCTCAGCCGTCTTTGGAAAGACGGTTCCCAGTTCCCGAGGCGTCTCAGACGTCTTTAGATTCTCTTTTCCTACGGACCAATAAAAGCCCGCCACGTGTCCGACAAACCTGCGAGACGACTTAAAGTCGTCTCACTCGTCCGCGAGACGACTTAAAGTCGTCTCACTCGTCCCATTTCCCGAGACGACTTTGAGACTTCCCTCAGTCCGAGACGACTTAAATACGGCCCTTCCATTTCCGAGACGACTTTAAGTCGTCTCACAGGTTGTCGGACACGTGGCGGGGTTTAATCGGTCCGTAGTAACTCAGAATCTAAAGACGTCTGAGACGCCTCAGGAACTGGGAACCGTCTTTCCAAAGACGGTTGAGGGGGCTATTTGGCAAAACAACTCGGTCAATGCTAGATTCGCAATTTTCCCACTAAAATAATATACTTTGACGGTCCGCCATTGGAGAAGAATTCACCATTAGGGTCGCTCATGGAACCAAGTGAAGAACCAGCTGGTGACACTATTTTCTTTTGCAAAGGATCTCACTGTCCTTTGGTTTGAATAATTTTCAAAAGTCAATCACAAGGCTTCATGTATATATGATCAGTTGTCTTAAAGTTCTTTTCTTAACTTACTGCTTATGGTGTTACGGAACATATAACTCATGTGACCGATCATAAATGTGTACAGGTTTGGAGTTTGTAACTGGTAGTGAATACCAAATCTAACAAACGCTTGAATCAACACGCAATGTGCGTGAGTGAATAAACCTAGTTCAAATTATTTTTCAATAATACTTTGTACTTGATGTGCATGGTTTTAGCAAAATAAAAGATATCATTTTCCCGGCCAAAAACTTTGATGTTTTAATTCCGAAACTTTGGTTTGGGATAAATGACTGATCTTTACTAAACCGGTTTTTACCAAGTTTTAAATTTATAAAGTAAACAATATTTATTTTAGAAACTAAAACCAACACATCAGCAGAGAACCTGACGTGCATAGTATAGTCTCTAGGGTAAGTATTGAGTATCGTATCCCAAGGATCACACTTTTCCCTACTCAACCTTTCATCAATTAACTGATCGGGTTTTGAAAAGAAAAATAAAACGGAGGGGTTCTTTGATAAAAATAGTTTTTGAAAAAGGGTTTTGGGTTTTGTAAATAAAAAGATAAAAATAGTAGAGTAGTATATTATGCATATCTCGGGGTCTTTTCAATTAATAGTTAAGTTTATTATTAGAATTAATAATTTAAGTTAGTTAATTTGTGAGGAAGACGAGAGGGATCTTGAAGTGTTGACTCTTTTATAGAGAAGCGGAGGCTACTACTGCTTAGAATGCTAAACCTCTCAAGCGTGCGTCCACCTGGGGTCTCCGCCAGAGCCTCGCGTATAGCGGGCTCCTCAAACCGCGGTCAAGTATCTGGTTTTCAAGCTCATCTTCTTCTTAATATGGAGGCTTCACTTCCGACCTGGAACACCGTACACCTCGCCTTAGCTCTCACGTTTCGTACCGAAGGATCTCACTTACAGCCAACCTTACCGATAGCGTATCCCCATTGGTTAACAAACTAGGTCGAAGGATATCTCTTACAGTCGGTTCAGAAAACACGTATCCCCATTGGTTAACTGTGTTGTACTAACGAGAACTAGATATAGAATCTTTATTTTATTTATCTTTGGTGACACTTTAATATTTACAGGCCTGATAAATATAAAGTTAGTTTGATGATTGATGACTTAATTAACCCAACCCATAACCTCCCGAGCTGAATGAAGTCCTTACAAAGGTGGAACATAATCCTAAAGGCATATGATACAAAAGATCACTGGTGCGCCCTTAAGGAATCCTCTCTTTGCCAAGAAAGTCATTCAACTACTGAGTAAAATCCTTGATAAAGGTGGAACATAATCCTAAAGGCGTATGATACAATGGATCACTGGTGCGCCCTTAGGGAATCCTCCCTTTGCCAAGAAAATTACTTAGTCATCTGGTATGTACCAGAAATGTGTCACTCAGATCTGGTCCACTTCAGAAGCCATTGTTTAGAATCCGGTTCAGATATCAGAAGCCCAAAGGATCTGTCTCACTACCGGTTTCCTCACCTTGGATTTAGCTCGGGACTACCAGAAGCTGATTAAACCTTTAGTTAGTTTATTAAGGTAATCATCATTGGAAACCTGTCACAAAGATAAACAAATAAAGATTAGAAGAAGAGGACACCACAAATAACTAAAAATAAACTACTAATACTAAAAATAAAAGTCTACAAATCGAAATGGGTTCGTAATGATAGAAAGATACAACCATAAGACATGATCAACACAAGAACATGGCTGCTCATAGACAAGCTATCCACCTCCAAGTGATATGTAGCTCTCTTGATCCTCACGACCCTCGATATTTATTGCATAACTACTCTACGATCCTCTTCTTGGCCAAGCCGATCAAGGTAGGACGAGGTCTAACCATCGAGGGATGTTAGGATGGCCAGAAGGCCTCCCACAAGACCCCAAGATCTCTGAAAGAAGCTTGGAGTTCGACCCCAAGAGAGCACAAGAATGGATGAACAAATGGTGGGGATTAGCTTGCTATTTATAGACCTCCCAGGGGTAGCACGGGCGTGCCAAGAGTTGGCACGGGCGTGCATACTGTCTCAGGTACTTTCTGTTGTTGCAGTTCTGTCTTTGTCTGTACTTTTTGTCTGTGCACGGGCGTGCCAGGAGTTGGCATGGGCGTGCACATCAGTAAAATGTTAGATTTTGTCGTTTAAGCCTTAATGAACACGTTTTAAAGAGCATGGGCATGCCAAGTGATGTGGCATGGGCGTGCATGTGTCTTCAGTTCGTTTTCTTGTTCGCCAAGCTTGTTGCGTTGTCTTCTAGCATGCATGGCCTCCGTGCAAGTGTGTGTGGGCGTGCTGGGTCACTCCCGGACTGGTTTTATCACTGTTTAAGTCCCGGGATTGTCTTCAAACATACAGGGAACAGGGTCTAAGTCTCGTATCTTCAGGAATCTTCAGTTTTTGCTCATTTTTGCTCGGAAATCCTTTGTTTCCGTCTTGGAGCTCCGGTTTCCTGAGAAATACAAATAGGAACGAATTAAGCATCAAATATCAATAATGTAAGCCTAATTGTATCATATTTTAAGACTGTTTATGGTTGTTTTATATGTTAATTCTGTGAGTCATCAGTACTGTTTAACTTTTTATAAAATCTAATTGCACAATGTTTATTTTATGAATATTTCAATATAAATTTTTTCGAAACCAAGTTGGCGTCAAAATTCATTATGTTTCTATCATCTTCCTAGGGCCGGCCCTTATGGTGACCGAGGAGGCCAGTAGGATAGGGCTCGTAATTGTCAGGGCATATTCTTTTTTTATAAAATTCATATATATGTTATATGTATTTTTTAAATAGAAAACTCATTTAACACTTAAATTGTGATCGATAAAAGTCCATTGGAAAATACTAACTAGGATTTTGCTAATTGGTATGTTTTTTGTCATAACTTTAATCGTCGTACATAAAATTTAGTTTAAACTATTTTGTACCTTTTTAAACATATGACTCATATTTTTTAACGGCTCAAATAAGACACATAAATATTTCATCTTCCTCTTCTTTATCTTTATCTTTTTTTTTTTTTTCTTTTCGTTCATGTTGTATTTTCTCTTTTCATTACTAGAACTAAGTGTAACAATGTGACGGGTCAATACATCATAAAAACCAAATCTGCTACACGTACATCCATATTAATGAAAGCCCTTGTTGGTGGTTGCCGGTTTTAATGAAGTTATTTTTTTTAAAATATTAATGTTGTATTTTCTCTTTCACCAAATAGTATGGATTGATCAGAGCCTAAGCCCCTGAGAGGTATGTGATTACTGCCTTTCCTAGGTATTATGCCACTCGAATAAGCCAAATTCCAAGTGAAATAAAATATATATGAGATCACAACATTAATATTTCAAAGTACATTTAGAATACCATTACAAACCAAAATAATAATAATCATAAACTAACAAGTAACAACAATACTTTAATATCTAAGATACATAACCAAAGACCATCTAAACTCCAAGCACTTGGGCGTGTAGCTCAGTTGGTTTAAGACTAGAGTGCTTACACCCTTACAAAATCTCACAAAAGCACAACCAATCCACCGCAAACCGCCACCATCACCACTGTCCTCCACCCGGTAACGCGGTGCGAAGACGACGGAGTCGATGCCCTTGCCGCGGTATCCGAACCTACGCCTTTCCCTTTACCTTTCCCACCATCAGCATCCGGACCATCAGCCACAGGAGCCACATCCGGGACCGCCACGGGTGCTGGAGCCGGTGCGGGAGGAGGTATATCTGTCCCGAAAATCGCTTCGGGTAGTAACACTTTATTCACTTGATAAATCGCTACCGGGTCCTTAGCATGCACACTACTACTAACTAACGTGTTAGTCCATCCGGACCCAATGTGGACCGTACCCGAATCATCCGTAAAATTTAATGTGTATGCCCCACCTGCTAAAGTGTTAACCGGGCCTGAACCACTAAGGTTTTTAAAATCTGACAATGAATAGTAATGTGGCAGTGCATGAAAAAGACACAATTGTTTTAGTTGGTCAGATGTAAGGTTTGAAAGTGACGGTTTTTTAAGGTTAGAAAAGGCTGTGTCTTTTGGTACAAAAAGTGTAATGCCTTCTTCGGTGTCATTGGCTTGTGTTTGTAGTGTTTCAATGAGTTTAGTGGACTCGAGGTAGTGCAAAAAGGTGGAGAATGGGCCCGCGACGCTTAGGAGGTCGGTTAGGTTCACGTATTCGGGTATGGGTTCGGGTGCAGGCGCGGGTGTTGGTGGTAGGGGTAGTTCGGTGGCTGGGGATGAAAGGGCTAGTAGGGCTGAACCGTATCCTGAGTCGGATGTTGCACCGTATCCTGCTTGAGCATGTGCTAGTGTGACACATAAAAACAAGAATGTACAAGCTATAGAAATTTGGGTAGTGTTCATCTTTATGAATGGATTCCTGCAATATATTAAAAATGTTGGGAATTCGATTAGTTTCATTTCATGGAATCAACAAAACACATTACGTTTGGATGACAGGTAAATGGGCAACAAGCTGTGCCGCTACCACCTGTTGAAATAATCCCCAAATGTATAGATTATCGGTTTAAGATGAGAGTTATAATGACAAAATTAACCATATTGATCAAAATAGTTAACAGATAAGCTATAAAATTTTTAAAATTACTAATAAACCAGAGCGCAACATGTGTAATCTGATGCAACAAATTTCAATCTGACGTAACAAATTCAATCTAACATATCACCCTAGTGCAGGAGACGACCTTGGCGTAACACATTCAATGTAGGAGATCACCGTAGCACAACATAGTGTAGTGGGAGACACATGCAACTGTTATTGGCCGAATTATATATATATATATATATATATATATATATATATATATATATATATATACACTATTAATAGTTAAACTAAATGAATAGTAACTATATATTATTTTATTCATATATTATTTATATATATTGTTTTATTTTAAATGAATAGTAACTATATATTATTTTATTTACAAATTTCATGTGTTACCTTATGTGTAGATAACCAAAATGGAATCTCGATTGTATAATTCATTGATTGATCAACACTTCATGTAAATCTCAATTGTAAAACGCGCAAAGCGCGTAATTTTATACAACTAGTTATAACTAGTAACTAAAAAAAAGTTAAATGGTAATTTTTTTTTTAAATTTGAAAAGTCAATGAATATTTTTTAATGATCTTGTTCAACAAGGTTAATTTGATAATTATTCTTCTTACATTTTATAATGACAAAGTTGGCATAGTTCATATAGATTTAACAGTTTTTAACCGACTGTTGATAATAAAACATCAAATCTGATACGGTTTAACAACCAAACAATAGGGTCAAATCTGTAATTTCAAACAAACAAAAAGACAAACACCACAATAAATAAATTACACAATACAAGATACAACATCAAGTTCTCGACCAACCATATAATTTACTTTTTTTTATTAAAGGAATCTTCTTGTGTTTTAGGTTTGACCTTTTACTAGATCTCAAGATTCTCAAATTAGTGGAAGTGTAAATATGTTATAAGCTTTGAGATTTGTAAAATTACAAAAATACCCTCGACTCTAACACATAAATACCTAAAGTAATAAACCTTCTTCAAAGTTTCAAACACTCAAAACCGATTATCTACAACATAAAATTGCAATAACCTAATAATGCAACCAAAGTTCCATTTCAATAACGAAGAATCACAATAATAATATGATTCAAGACTATAATGTTAAAAAATTGACTAGTGAATTAGGAAGTCCATGAACCATGAAACATAGCATGTGTACTTATTCTCAAATTAAAAGATCAAACATGCCATGGTAATCTACATATATAACCGCATTTGATCAGCAATGTTCTAAGATTTCAAGATCAAAATTTTGATTAAAATGCTAATCTACATATGCATTTGAAGAACATAGAGGGCCTACATGTTGTACATAAAGGTAAGGTATTAATAAAACTACGGAGTATAAAAGTAGATCTAGATCAACAAATTAGCAAATTAATCAAGAAAAAAAGGCTGTGATTAGTAATGTGAATGCAAACCTGCTTAGATCATGTCCAAATGAAGCAAACATGATAATAATATGTAATGTAACAGAGCATTTGAGGTAATTGAAAGGTAGAAACTGACCTTTTGCTTAAGGAATTGGAAGAGAGAAAAAAAAAGTGAAGTGTGATGTGTAGATTGGGGTATATATAAAGAAGGTGTTGTTAGAGATTGTGGCATGTGGGGTTAGTTATATGTTTGTAAGCTTCAATTGGTGAAGAAAGTATCATTGGATCCAAAAGAAAGTTATTTAAATATGACTAAGAACTATCTTTTAACTTTTTACTTAACTGTGATATACATATTAATTATCTCTAATTTTCTCTCATTAAATCTGGTCAACAACACTATCTTCAAGTGTTTATATAGTTTTACTGAAATCTGATTTTTATTAAACATGTTATTTATGCTAAATGCAATTTATACTTGACTAGTAGTTTTACTATGTGGGATCATTGTTCTTATGATATGGATCAACATGTTATAACAGTGATATCACATACACATAAAAGTATAAATGATTAAATTCCAATCTTTATATCTACCCTACCACCATTAAACATATCATATGATACCACCAAAAATCTTGAAACAAACCATGTGTCATTAAGTAGGGGGAATAACGTAAATTTAAGTTTGGTTATCATAGAGAATCCCTTCACATAGACAGATAGACAAATCTATAGAAAAAGTATGAAACTTCACAATTATGCCTCCAAAACTTTTTGGGTTCCCACATTTTGTAATAGAAACAATCAGAGCCAAAGGCATTATAGCCCAGCGGCATCTTGGCGGTGAGATAAGACTTAGGGACTATAAGGTTCTGGGTTCGAATCCCACAAGACATTTTTTTCTCATAATTATGAGTTTCCTCATGAAATAGTGACTTGGTGGTGGAATATGATCGCGTGGTAACACTGGTGGCACGATGATACTCCAGTGATCCGTGAATGATTCCAATTGGCCGTTCATAAAAAAAAGAAAAGAAAAAGAAAGAAACAATCAGAAATTCGGGCATGGTCACTAGTTTAGTGTGCGTTTATGTTACGGTTGTGTATGCAAGTCACTAAAAGTTGAAATTGTAAAATGGAAAGGACGAAAATACAAATTTATCGTTTGCTAGTTTGATGATAAGGCTAGATGATTAAACCTGATTTAACCGAGGAATCCCCATATCGAGTGAGGACTAGGACCAAGAATCCTAATATATAAGACTAGGGATGAAGACACAATTAATCCACAACGCAAACACTATGTGTATAATAGAGAGGGTCATTCAATACATAATCAACTAATTTACATAAAGAATTCTAAGACTCACATAAACATTTACACATATTGTTAACTATGATGAATAAGACGATTATGTAACTGCATAACTGTCTCACTTTGATGAGACTTATCAAGTTTTTCTTTTTCATTTTCGCAATAAAAGTCATGCAGCATAGTACGAAGTTAACTAAAGAATGTCACATGTCCAAAAAGTTCATGATTTTTGGGAGTCCAGTTGAAACTCACATGACCAAGGATGGATTGTCGAGTGGTTTCATCCCAAAATATTGAATTATCGTTTTTGCCCCAAAGTGTCATGTTAGATTGAATCTATCTATATAATAATTGAGGTGAGATTGGGTTGAATGGAGGCCTTAGAGAGTGTTTGAGGTACCCATTTCCAATATGGAGCTCCAACTAGCTCCCTATAAATACTCTTTCTAATTTTTATTTCTACATTCATACATTCTTCCATTACACTCCTCCAATACCTAACTAACAAATCTTCCAATTAACATTATTCACTCTTCTTTTTATTCACTCTTCATTCTAGGTATGTTTTCTTTTTCATTTGGATCGAAGCAAGATCAACCATTGTAACGTTTTCCTATTCGTAAACGTTAAATATAGCCAACAAAAATGGATCTCAAACCTGTAAAACTTTTAGTGATAATATGGAAACCAGTTAAGGATTTGTGGAACAAGTCCATATTGTCATCGTTTTTATTATTAACGCATAGCTATCTGTAAACAATATTTAATATGTAACCATTTTCATATTTGAAGAGAAAATCTTCATTCTCAGCGTTTTAATTAAATATGGACGTGTTGAATACAATCCGCAATATGGAAGCAAGATCAGATTTTTAAGTCAATAATTGTATATGAAACGGAACAAATATATTAACTGTTGTTTGATCTTTTTTTCATTTGAGATCCAGAGAGAATTCATTGTCATCTTTATGTTTATGAGTCAAATATGATATGCCGCGAATGTTTTGATTGTTTTGTCATTTGAATGCTAGACTACCATCCGAAAACAAAGTTGCGAATATGGCTTATCACAAGGGAGAGCAATTTTTCAAGGTCATGTTTTTAGTATGTTAGAATTAATGTTATTTATTGACATTAATAATAACTGACCAAGTTGAATGTTATTTATTATGATTTTTTAATCTCATTTATTTATATTAATATTACTACGAAATTATGTTTAATCTATCTTTATGAAATTATATTTAATATTATTTATATTACTGTTCATTCCAATTATTATTGGTCTTGCCTGCAATTAATAGGATTTATTTATTTTTTAATGATATTTACTATGAGTTTTAATGATATTTACTATGAGTTTTAATGATATTAATAATAGTTGACCGAATTTAGTATTATTACGATTTTTAAGCTTATTTATTTATTATTAACCGAATTAATTTACGAATATATTACTAATACTAATACTAATATTACGATTTTTAATTTTAATCTGATTTATTTATTATTGACCGAATTAAATTATGAATATTTTACTAATACTAAAACTAATATTACGATTTTTAATTTTAATCTCATTTATATCTTATTGACCGAATTAAAATAAACTATTACTATTTTTACAAATATATTACTAATTACTAATACTAATACTAATATTACGATTTTAGTTTGCTTCAATTAGAAGATATTTCCATTGGCGAATATTGTGTCTTTAAATGGTGTTCAATCCAGCACAGGCTGTTTGTTACAAAGGTTCCACCACAATAAGTCATTGATTTTCAAATTAAAATTATGGTTTTTTATGTTTGTAATGTAATTTATTTGAATTATTGATTATGATT
Organism: Ambrosia x helenae; assembly: GCA_030844895.1. Lineage (NCBI taxonomy): Eukaryota > Viridiplantae > Streptophyta > Magnoliopsida > Asterales > Asteraceae > Ambrosia > Ambrosia x helenae. The sequence continues at coordinate 22,369 of JAUTDX010003034.1, forward strand.
TTGAGGTTATCTATCAAGATTTATAATCTCATTTATTTATATTACTATGTTTTCGAATTATGATTAGTCTTGATTGCAATTAATAAGATTTATTCATTTTTATTGTTATTTATTAAGATGTTTAATATTATTTATTAACATTAATGATAATTGACCGAATTTAATGTTATTTATTAAAATTATTAATCTCATTTATTTATAGTACCTTTTTCAAATTTATGTTTAATAAGATTTAATTATTTTTAATGTATTTTTAGTATGTTAGAATTAATGTTATTTATTGACATTAATAATAATTGACCGAGTTGAATGTTATTTATTATGATTTTTTAATCTCATTTATTTATATTAATATTACTACGAAATTATGTTTAATCAATCTTTATGAAATTATGTTTAATATTACTTATATTACTATTCATTCGAATTATTATTGGTCTTGCCTGCAATTAATAGGATTTATTTATTTTTTAATGATATTTATTATGAGTTTTAATGACATTAATAATAGTTGACCGAATTTAATGTTATATATTATGATTTTTAAGCTCATTTATTTATTATTGACCGAATTAAATTACGAATATATTACTAATACAAAAACTAATATTACGAATTATTATTGGTCTTGCCTGCAATTAATAGAATTTATTCATTTTTTAATGTTATTCAGTATTAGTTTTAGTGACACATAATAATAATAATTGACCGAATTTAGTGTTATATATTACAATTTTTAAGCTCATTTGTTTATTATTGACCGAATTAAATTACGAATATATTATAAATACTAAAACTAATATTACGATTTTTAAATTTAATCCCATTTATATCTTATTGACTGAATTAAAATTTTCAATTACTATTTTTACGAATATATTACTAATTACTAATACTAATATTACGATTTTAGTTTGCTTCAATTAGAAGATATTTCCATTGGCGAATGTTGCGTCTTTAAATGGTGTTCAATCCAGCACAGGCTGTTTGTTACAAAGGTTCCACCACAAGAAGTCATTGATTTTCAAATTAAAATTACGATTTTTTATGTTTGTAATGTAATTTATTTGAATTATTGATTACGATTTTGAGGTTATTAATTAAGATTTATAATCTCATTTATTTATATTACTATGTTTACGAATTATGATTAGTCTTGATTGCAATTAATAAGATTTATTCATTTTTACTGTTATTTATTAAGATGTTTAATATTATTTATTGACATTAATAATAATTGACTGAATTTAATGTTATTTATTAAAATTATTAATCCCATTTATTTATATTACTTTTTTTCGAATTTATGTTTCATAAGATTTAATTATTTTTAACGTATTTTTAGTATGTTAGAATTAATGTTATTTATTGACATTAATAATAAATGACCAAGTTGAATGTTATTTATTATGATTTTTTAATCTTATTTATTTATATTAATATAACTACGAAATTATGTTTAATCTATCTTTATGAAATTATGTTTAATATTATTTATATTACTATTCATTCCAATTATTATTGGTCTTGCCTGCAATTAATAGGATTTATTTATTTTTTAATGATATTTACTATTAGTTTTAATGATATTTACTATGAGTTTTAATGATATTAATAATAGTTGACCGAATTTAGTGTTATTACGATTTTTAAGCTCATTTATTTATTATTAACCGAATTAATTTACGAATATATTACTAATACTAATACTAATACTAATATTACGATTTTTAATTTTAATCTAATTTATTTATTATTGGCCGAATTAAATTATGAATATTTTACTAATACTAAAACTAATATTACGATTTTTAATTTTAATCTCATTTATATCTTATTGACCGAATTAAAATAAACTATTACTATTTTTACAAATATATTACTAATTACTAATACTAATACTAATATTACGATTTTAGTTTGCTTCAATTAGAAGATATTTCCATTGGCGAATATTGTGTCTTTAAATGGTGTTCAATCCAGCACAGGCTGTTTGTTACAAAGGTTCCACCACAAGAAGTCATTGATTTTCAAATTAAAATTACGGTTTTTTATGTTTGTAATGTAATTTATTTGAATTATTGATTATGATTTTGAGGTTATTTATCAACATTTATAATCTCATTTGTTTATATTACTATGTTTTCGAATTATGATTAGTCTTGATTGCAATTAATAAGATTTATTCATTTTTATTGTTATTTATTAAGATGTTTAATATTATTTATTAACATTAATAATAATTGACCGAATTTAATATTATTTATTAAAATTATTAATCTCATTTATTTATAGTACCTTTTTCAAATTTATATTTAATAAGATTTAATTATTTTTAATGTATTTTTAGTATGTTAGAATTAATGTTATTTATTGACATTAATAATAATTGACCGAGTTGAATGTTATTTATTATGATTTTTTAATCTCATTTATTTATATTAATATTACTAAGAAATTATGTTTAATCAATCTTTATGAAATTATGTTTAATATTATTTATATTACTATTCATTCAAATTATTATTGGTCTTGCCTGTAATTAATAGAATTTATTTATTTTTTAATGATATTTATTATGAGTTTTAATGACATTAATAATAATTGATCGAATTTAGTGTTATATATTATGATTTTTAAGCTCATTTATTTATTATTGACCGAATTAATTTATGAATATATTACTAATACTAATATTACGTGCAGTAATTGTTTCACAAGTCGCTAGGTTTGTTATTTGCATATTCAACATTTATGTTTACAATATTCTTATTTTATAATTAGTTACACATTCTAAATTTTCTATACTTAATTCTTTTGTAAAGGTTTACTGTGATTGGATGACCTGATTTGCTTTAATAAAAAGATACTTCCATTGGCGAATATTGTGTCTTCAAATGGTGTTCAATCGAGCACAAAATGTTTGTTACTAATGTTTCACCACAAGATGTTTTTGATTTTGAAATTTAAATTATGATTTTGTTGTTATTTATGAAGAGTTTTAATGTTATTTATGATAATTTTAATGTTATTGATTTGAATGATTGATTATGATTTGGTTGTTATTTATTAAGATTTTTAATCTTATTTATTGATATTATTAATATTACAAAATTCATTTTAATATCGTTAACCGACTTAAATTTTGATATTACAACTTTCCTTTAATCAATTGTGATGAAACGATATGTTTTTAAACATATACGACTTTCTTTCAAACATTTATTTAAATCTATTTAACAATGTTAAATCTATTTAACAATTTATAATTTAAATATAATCCGAAGATAACAATGTACATTTATTTTCCTACACTAAAGGGGTGGCGGCGCAGCTTGTTGCTCGTCTACCTGCTATTATGATGTAACTTTCGTATTTTGTTTTAATGAAATTACATCTATATAAATAAAAAAAAATTTAAATATAATTAACAGTTTCCTAAAATATATATATTATGTATTCAAAATAATTTTCAATGCTATTACTAATATTATGACCTTAATGTTAATATTGTTGACCGAATCTGAGTAAAAACTTTTTACGTTTTTGTTAAATTGATGGAGGTCAATTCTTTGACTTTATGTCTTTGAATTTGATTGTGCTAATTTTAAGCGTTGTTGACCAATTCACGTCAATTACCAATCCTTCCCTTTTTCATAACTCAAAAACTTTCCTTTAATCAATTGTCATGAAACGATATTCTTTTAAACATATACGACTTTCTTTTAAACATTTATTTAAATCTATTTAACAGTGTTAAATTTATTTAACAGTTTATAATTTAAATATAATCCAAAGATAGGAGTGTACATTTATTTTCCTACACTTTTATTATTCTTTTAATAATAAATATAATTTAAATCTATTTAACAGTTTCCTAAAAAATATATAATGTATTCAAAATAATTTTCAATGCTACTACTAATATTACGACCTTAATGTTAATATTGTTGACCGAATCTGAGTAAAAACTTTTTACGTTTTTGTTAAATTGATGGAGGTCAATTATTTGACTTTATGTCTTTGAATTTGATTGTGCTAATTTTAAGCGTTGTTGACCAATTCACGTCAATTACCAATCCTTCCCTTTTTCATAATTCAAAAACTTTCCTTTAATCAATTGTCATGAAACGATATTCTTTTAAACATATACGACTTTCTTTTAAACATTTATTTAAATCTATTTAACAGTGTTAAATCTATTTAACAGTTTATAATTTAAATATAATCGAAAATAGGAGTGTACATTTATTTTCCTACACTTTTATTATTCTTTTAATAATAAATATAATTTAAATCTATTTAACAGTTTCCTAAAATATATAATGTATTCAAGATAATTTTCAATGTTATTACTAATATTACGACCTTAATTTTAATATTGTTGACCAAATCTGAGTAAAAACTTTTTACACTTTTGTTAATCTGATGGAGGTCAATTATTTGACTTTATGTCTTTGAGTTTGATTGTGCTAATTTTAAGCGTTGTTGACCAGTTCACATCAATTACCAATCCTTCCATTTTTATAATTCAAATACATAAATAAATATTCCTATTCGATTACGTCAATCGAGGCACAGTATTTCCGATTTTGCAGAATTGTTCGAGAGACATCAATACTATATAAACCTTAACAAATAATAAAATCATTTAATCGTCATACCAAATTTAACAACGAAATTAAATGATAATATAAATTTTCAAAATGTTACTTTCTGTACAACTAATAATGATTACTAAAAATGTCAATAATAAATTGTTTATAATGGGTAAGGCAATTTGAGACGCGGATGATTTTAGTGTCATTTATTTGAATGATGATTACGATTTTGATGTTATTTATTAAGATTTTTAATATTATTTATTGATGTTACTAATATTACGAATTTCATTTTAACATTGTTGACCGACTTTCATTTTGATATTATGACTTTCTTTTAATCAATTGGAACTAAACGATAATCATCATCTTGATTTCAATAAGTGTGAAAATTTTAAGTGTGCTAATTTTAAGATGTTAATAATAATTTGTATATAATGGGTAAGTCAATTTCAGATGCGGATTATTTTAATGTCATTGATTTGAATGATTGATTATGATTTTGATGTTATTTATTAAGATTTTTAATTGTTAAGTACTATATTTACACAGTTTAAATAATAACGTTTTTTTGGCGGCTTTTTGTAACATGTCAAAAGTTGCCTAAAGTGTTTGTACAATGGGTCCTTTTGGCTACATGTTGAAATGGGTCTGGGGTTGATCCTTTTGGTGTCTATTTTTAATAAAATATAGAAATTTATATTACAGCATGTGACATTGGACCCATTTTCTTATTAGTTGTCTTTTAGCTATGTAATCGGTTTGAACCATTGGAGAGATAACATTAAAATTTAAGCTACCCATTCAAGTAAGTGGGTTAAGGATTGTTTCTTGATTTACTTATCACCGTATCCATATCTTTACAACAACTATATTTTATGTAGAACACAAATATGGAATACAATGGTGGAGGTTTTCATAAATTATTGAAAATGAGCTGCACTCCTAGGATCGTGATGACAATGATAACAACTTCGAAGGTGAAAAATCAGCTATCAATGAGCAAGAGTTGAAAGATTTTGATTGAAGTAATGAAAATGGACCATTGGTTGAAGTTCGTTAAGCCCCAACTAAATTATAAGTGTTCTATGCTTAAGCTTAGTTATGATTATAATATAGATATTACCCTTACCCAAATGATGTAATGTGTGATATTGGTTGAAGTTCGTTAAGCCCCAACTAAATGATAATTGTTCTATGCTTAAGCTTAGTTATGATTAGAATATAGATATTACCCAAATGATGTAATGTGTGATATTGTGATAGTATGCTATGTAGTTTGCAATTGTCAAATTAAACTTTACTTACTCGATATATCCATCATTTTGTTACATTAAACTGTTAGATGACATTTTGCATTTAACATCAAAATTCATACATATTGCATTATCAAACATTTAGTAACCAAAACAAATTGCATAATACAATTCTTAGTTTTCTACTTTTTTTTTCATTTTACTTTCGGGTGAACCGTGGGTCCCCACGGGACTCTAACCTAGTGTAATTATATAGAAAAACATTGTTTTTTTTTTTAAAATTGTCAAGTAGTTTTAGGAATATATAAGTTAGATAAAGTTTTTGATTGAAACTACAGAAACTAAAATTTCTTATTGAACATCAAGTTTTAAAAATGAAAGCGAAACGGTAAAATATCTAAAGCTTATAATAGAAGCTAGAATGTAAAATGGATAAAATGTTTGTTTAAAATTATACAAAAAATAGAATTATTTATTGTACATCAAATTAAAAATTTTAGAGCTTATACTAGAACGTAATGTGAAAGGGTAAAATAGTAAATAATGATACGAAATGGTGCATCCTTTATGTTTATGTTCATAAATTAAAAGTTTGATAACTCATTGTAATAACACTCACACTCATAATATAAAACTAGAAACGAATAAGAGAAATGTAAATTAAACATGTGTTCAAGTCATCAAGAAAATCAAAAGAACTTTTTTTCACAAGTAATATGGGTAAGAAAAATTTGTTTATGACTACATAGATTACTTAATTCTACCATTCTTATCACCTATAATTAACTAAATTCATTTTGTTATTTCTTTTTTCAAAAGAGTCCATTTAATATTTTTATTTTTAGTTTTTTAACTCTTGTTCTAATGTATTCCCTTTATTTAACTTGTTTTTTACCTTCTCCTTCAAACCCTCATCTATGTTTACTAATTAGTATACATAGTTTCTTTCGCCATTTAATCAATATACATTTTATACCAGCAATTAAAATAATTAGGAAGGCAATTAAGTATTAAAATATAACCGTACTAAATACAAAACATAATAGCAAATATAGTAGACACGTGCATTATAGCCTAGTGGCATCTTGGTGGTGAAATAAGACTTAGGGCCATAAGGTTCTGGGTTCGAATCTCACAAAGGGGGTTTTCTCATAATTATGAGTTTCCTCCTGAATTTGTGACTTGGTGGTGGAATATGATCGCGTGGCAACATTGGTGGCACGATGATACTCCAGTGTTCCGTGAGTGATTCCAATTTGTTATCCGTTCAAAAAAAAAAAGTAGACACGTGCAAATGCATTGAAGTTTGGGGTTTAAAACATAATTAATTAATGAATCATAAGGTTTAGTCAATACTTTCGTTAAGAACAATAGAACATGCAAATCAGAAAAGGTGCAAAATTAAATCTTGTGCCAACTACTTCACTGGTTGTTCTCTAAGATACTCTAATACTCCGTATACAAAACATACTTGTTTATTCATAGCAGATTTAATAAACGATTATCTTACCACTTTTAAAATAGTTGAGATAATTATTTTATACAGTTATGAGACGAGAAAATATAATTTATATAAAGCAACCGGGTCTTGTCCAATTAAGGGCAAACCATTTTTCGCTTTAAAGTCTCATTTAGTTAGTTTAGCTCCATATTTGACCTATTTAAATGTTCATCTTTTATCATAAGGTTGTATGTGTGGATTAAATTAGAAGGGGCTACTTAAAGCGTTACGTCACTGCCATGTAGATAGCTGAGCTTTAACTAGCCCACTTATAAATAAATACGGTGTGGGTTATCTAAAAAGGTGCTAAGATGGCATTATGTGATTGGTTTAAAAAAAAATAAAAACAAACTATTTCTCTCTCTTTCCATCTCACCCTCATCTCTCTCTTTCTCTATCTCTAACTATCACCCTCATCTAGTGCCCGATAAGGGGTTCATGAATCCCTCTTTGCCCCCCCGTGGTGGTGTGCCATGCACTTAAGTAGTAAGATGGAAGGAGGCGTTAACCCCACATTCCAGCCTAACTGTATATATTTGTTAACTTATTTATGACGTCATGTGCTTCTTAACTTTGATCTGACTAGTGAACTGGTAAGATAATCGGTTCACACAATTAGTCGTATCAATTTATAGTTGTGCATACTTAAATCCCTTTTTTTTAATTAATGTTTCTTAACTAGTTTCATTTTGTAATAAACTATTTCTTAACATAATTCTAATTGTATTGTAATATCGACATAAAATTTATGAACAAATATTATGTTTTAAAAACATAAACAAAATCGGCTACACTTTATTATTGTGAGTTTGTTATTTTTTATATTAATTTGGCTGGCCCTTAACTTGGATGAGAGATTTCATACAGAATAGTATATCGTAACATACCAGTATCAACAAACTTATACGGTAAGATATTTGGTATTAAATTTAGCTTAATTTTGATATTAGTATGGTACCGACCTAAAATATATTGTACAATATTCGGTTTTGGTTCTAGCTAAATTTTAGTATCTGTACTACACGGTACGGTACGTTACTGGTACCCAACTCATCCCCACCCTGAACGAGGACATAATATAAATACTATTTTATGGTATATCATATCAACAAACAACATAACAAATGTTGATTGCACACCATAAATACAAAGGGGAAAATAAGACAATGAAGCTTCAAATAAATCTTTAAACAAAGGAAAAATTAGGAACATCTAACCATAAACCCACTCTTTATTGATGATTAACTCGACCACACAAACACGAAAAAACAAATATTTCGCTCAACAGCTTATGGCTTCAACGCATGAATTGAATTTGCCTAGTGACCTCTTTTAAAGGTTTTTTTTAACATTGTACTATGAAAAACATTTGTCTTTTGTCTACTAAGCATTGGCCCAATCCTTTCGGATGTCGAAAGAATAGTTGATCTCCAAGTAGCACTTGTTGTCATCATCAACAAACTGCAAAAACAACATAAGAGATTTAAAATCGAGTTTTAACAACACACAGATAATCCATAAGTTCAATGACATCAACAGTCAAAGCGCGTTACAAATGGCAAATTATAAAGACAGAATTATATGATAATGTTTAAAAATGCAGTAACATAACATAGATCATATCAAAGAAAAGGTAAAAGGAAAGAAACAAAAATAATTTGACTTTAAAAAGTCTTGGGTTTGACTTTAAAAGTCAAAATGCATACAAACTAGTAAATTTGAGTTGGAATTTTAGAGTTACCTTGCTTTTAGCAGAATATGAGCCTCTCGCGAAATAGCCAGAAGGGGTGGTCTCTTCTGGCGTTACAAAGGTGTACGGTTCAAGCTGTGGACTAAATGTTCCAAGCATCTCCTTTATGTTATACACTGCAAACATAATGTAAAAAAACAATTTGTCACCATTGTATCAAAATGTGTCAAACTGGATCATGACCTGACCTGTTGACTTACCTCTGACACCGGTTTTCCAGACGTGGTTTGTGTATTTGAGGCCTGCAACAATGTTATGGCTGACTTGAAATGAGAATTTGAGGTTGTAATGACACCCTTCTTTTAGAGTAAACCAACGGCCTTCGGGTTTGCCATTTTCGGGTATGGGAAGAATAATATCGGATCGCCCGGGAGACACTATTGAAAGGCTAAGAATCTTCACATCTGGTTCCAGTGATTCTGAAATAAAAATAAAAATAAACAGTAGTTCTAATCATAAGAAATTTGCAAGAAACTAGCTTTTGGGCCACTCGGGATATAGCCCAAAGGCGAAAAATACCCCAGCGGCCCAGCCTCAAGCCCTCAGCAAAATTACTAATTATGGACTAAAGGAGCTACAAAATAGGCCGATAGAAGAATCAAGAACCATAAAGTATAACAAAAGTGTGAAATGAAAAGCCCTAACTATAAGGCCTATTACAATCAAAGGTAAACAAATATAACAAATGCTTGGGCCACAATCTACATCAGGATATAGCCCAAAGACAAAAAACACCCAAGCCTCAAGAAAACCACTAAATATGGGCTAAAGAAGCTACAAACTAGGCCCATTGAATGGCTAGAAAAAGTCGGAAATAAAAAAGCCCTATAACTTGTCAAACATGTGAATTCTTTAGTTTTCATCAAATAATTATATTTTCTTTTAAAAACTGTGCACCCAAATTCTTTAGTATTCATCAAATAATTTAAAAAAAAATTAGCATTATTGTTGTCAGCATTAATTGATTAATTCCATTAAAATGCATGCATGTACATGCATTAACATTGGGCACATTCTAGTACACGAATTGCAACAATGATGGCCACATTCTAGTACATGAATCACAGCATTTGACACATTCAAACAACTATTATAAAATCCAAAATATTAAAAAAAATATATATACCTCCAACATTATTGATGTCAACATTTCCAAGAAGTTGTTCCTTCCATTTTCTCAAGCTCTCATCATCCTAACAAACAACAACAACCAAAATCTCTAAAACTAATCATAAAACAACTAATAATATCAAACCAAAAAGAGTTAAAACACTTATATTACCTTATCTTTCTCAAACTGTTCCTTGAGTGTACATTGAGGACCCAACACAATCTTATTACCTTCTCCATCTTCACCATCATCCTCTGTTTCATACAAAGAAGAATCACTCTCAACCCTCTTCATATTACCATGATTTTCTCTCTCATCATCACTCTCTTCAACTCCACTCTTCTCTCCTTTATTCTTATCCTCAAACCCCATTATATATATATAACCACAACCACCTCCAACATTAATCACACAAACCAACTCTTACCCACATCCAAGATTTGACTTTTATCACCAAAGATCAAATCTTTAACAATACCCAGATGATATTATTGACAATTAAGGCCAAGAATGGTGGAAAAATAAAGGGAAAGCAAAAGGGTGTGTTGTTTAGGGAATCTTGAAAAGGTATGGTTTGTTGGGACTTAAAGAAAATGCAAAGAAATGTGAATGTGATGGGAAAAGAAGAAGAAAGAAAGAAGGTTTATTTGATATGTGGAGGAGAGGAAAGAGGGGAGGTTGTGGTGATCCGAATTGCGTGTGTTGACAGGAAGAGAGAGGAAGATGAAGGGTGTTTTTGAATTGTGATTTACACCAATTTGGTGAAGATGTAGTGCATTTTTTCTTTCTCTTTTTTTTTTCTTTATGTTTTCATTGTTACTCCCTCCGTCCCACTTTAAATGTTCTCATTTCCTTTTTTGTTTGTCCCAAATTAAATGTCTCTTTCCAAAAATGGAAATGTAATTTCCAGTTTTGCCCATAAAAGACAAAACACAATCACCACTTTTGAGGATATTATTGTCATTTTACCACATACAAACAAAAATTTTTTTAAAATGTGTGTTTTTGGAAGTGGGACATTTAAAGTGGGACGGAGGGAGTAGTTTTTTTTATTTAATATGTAGATTTTATTTTTTTTGTATGTTTTAATTAGGGGCGGCAATTATTGACACGACCCGAAAACTGATCCGAACCCGACACGAAAAAAATAGATTTGGGTCAACTAACACGACCCGTTTAAAAAAACGGGCTGGGTCCGGGTCAACTAACATGACCCGTTTAAAAAAACGGGTCGGGTTCGGGTTGACACATATATAAAATGGGTTGACCCGTTAACCCGTTTAAATATTTAGAAAAAAATATATTATATTTTTGTTTTTCTTTTTCCATTTCTATTTACATGGTTAGTTATAATTGTGTTATTTTTGGCATACTATATTATTTATTTGTCACACTTATATACTCACCATTAAACATTTTATTGATAACCCACTTACAACCCAACAACCCGCTTATAACTCATGAACATGTATTACTTATTTAAAAATATGGGTTAAACGGGTCGTCTTCGGGTTGCCCCGAATTTTATGTGGGTCGGGTTAGGGTTGAAATATTTGACACGAATAATAATATGGTCGGGTTCGGGTTGCACATTTCAACCCATCAACCCGTCAACCCGCAACCCATAAACCCGACACGATTGACACCCCTAGTTTTAATAACTAGTAGAAATACGCGCGCTACGCGGCGCGGTGTTTGTCTGTATTGCTTCGTTTTCGCACGACATCGACAATCCACATAGCAGGCGAAGGAAATATACCTAAGAGGAAATCGACTGAAAACCATCAATGTGGTGTGTCAATTTTTTGAAAAGAATAACGTTCTTAAAATATTTTTGTATTTTAAACGCTATTAAGAATGCTTATAAAATTGTCTACTTCAGCATTATAGTATATTATGAAATACTATAAAATTAAATAAAGCTCCTTAAATTTTATTTATAAAGGAAAATGGCACGGCTCAAGTGGTTAAACAACAAGAGACCCAACTTTTTATTTTGGCCAGAAAGCAAAAATAAAAATAACACTAAATACTGTAATGGAGCAGATTGTTACTTGGGTAGATTGTGTAGGACACAAAGCACCGAACCATAAATTTAAAAAAAAAACAAAGCGCCGAACCAGTAAACCACATCCATCTGTCTACGTTATCATCCAATAAATATAATAAAACCAAGTGTTGGGCTGCAAAAATAATAAAAATAAAAGGTCCAATGACTAAGGCACACTTGTTAAAGCTGTTAAAATCAACCAATTCTGAATTAGAACTGTAGACACAATTATAAACTAGTTTTTAACGTCGCGGGCGTTGCGCCGCGCTAAGCAACTAAAATGACCTCCCGCTAAGCAGCTAAAATGACCTGCCGATATTACGCAATGACAACTTTGTTAAAGTAAAAGCAATGTACAATCATTTGCATAATGCCTAAAGAACCTAATTAATTAACTGTAGTCATGGGGAGATCACATGAGTGTTGGCCTAATTCCATTCAACATATTTGATTAATTTGATTAAACACTTGATCAAATCTTGCTTGGATTTTAATCAAATCTTGCTTAGAACTTATCTTCCAAACTCTCCATGCTAAACACACTCTTTTAAAAGTGAAAACACCAAGTTACATCACCTAACCATCTCCATTTGTCTTCACTTCCATTTAACCTTCGTTTCTTTGCAATATGTTCATGCTAGCTACTGATACATGATTTCTTAGCCAACGCCTTTGTAATACCACTTTGTGTATGTCGTTGCCAAATCAAGTTAATACCATACTTCTTTAATAAAAGTCATAAAAGGCGTTCTCCCAACCATAAAGCATATCACAATCGGGGACATCGATAAAGCATGCCAGAATAAGGTACCTCTCCATCCCCTACATTGCAGTTAACAACCTTAGCAGATCATTGTCTTCGCATACCTTTGTAATGGGAAAAAAATTAATGCTTGACTAAACAATGAGGTAGTAAGGTATGATTATTACCTGAAATGACCCGCATAAGCTGGATAAAACCCAATTGAAACTGAAGTTGCAACAATTCACATGGGCAGGCCTATAAGTAAGATAACAACATATCAACATCATAACAGTTGTGAAGAAAACATACAAATAACTTATAAGCACAATACATGATAGGTGTGGACACATTCTTTGGTTACTTCAACAACATATGTGTGTGGATTTCTGAATGTTGTCGCAGCACAGAACGCTCTTGAATGTTTATTATGTGAGCACATTCATATTCAAACTCGCTTACAGAAAACAACCGACTAAATTTACACCATTTAGACATGAGTGTGGTATGCGACAATTATAATTCAAAACTTACGAAAAGTATATACTTAATTCCAGAAGTAAAAACTCTCAATTCCTAAACCTTATTCGTCCAACCAAAAATTCACGCCTAAACATTCCACTGACCTAATCTTAAGAAAGGAAAAAAACTCTTCAAGTTAGGAGGTAACCTCCAACGCATACGAAGGTGAAATTTCAGTAGAAGAAATCAAAAAAACATAAGCCAATTACAACTACGAAGGTGAAATTTTAGTAGAAGAAATAAACCTAGACGTTACACAAACACAGCTATAAAATGCATGAACACATGCGGTGACATAACACCTGCTCACCGGAAAAAGCGAGAAAACAGACAGCAAAATAATAGAAGCTGAAGAGTAGCCTAAATAAGCTGCATCAAAAGACAAAAGAAGAACAATAAGTGAGAGGCAATACACAGCAGATTAAGAACATCAATTGATTCACATGTCTTGAACGATAAAAGTTACCGGACAACAGGAGGGCTTCCTCCAAAGGAAACATGTGCATTCTCCTAAGTTACACACCTGAGAAGAACACGCGCTGGTCATTGTCAGAGGAAGGTCTAAATTTTAAATAAAACTCCAAAACTTTGATAGATCGTAAAGAACCTTGAAGAAAACGAAAGCATAAAACTCAAGTTTATTAAATATGGAAAAAGTAATAAAATCGTAATTATTGTTGTTTTCCCGTATCTACCAGATTACCAGCAGTTATTCATCTGAAGATCCCGATCATTGTGTGCTTCTTCACGAATCCTGAACGCAAATCGATCTACCGTTTGGCCTCAACCTCATCCTGTCCATCGATCCGTAATAAAAACTGACAGATCGTTTGTTATTAGTATGCAACAGAGATGATCAAGCCAAAGTAATGCAAATTCTAACAAAAAATAAAATAAAAATTAACAGCCATAGAGAGAGAAACGAACAATAGCAGTATCTTTCCATGATTGAGGTCAATCCAGATGAGAGGTTGGTATTGTTTTAGTGATGAAAGTGTGTTAATGGTGATTGCTTTAAAGAATCGTGGGCACCTGGAACAAAGAAAGCGGGTTGAATGACGCGTGGTGGGTAACGTGGTGTTACCAAATAAAGCACAGGTTTACACGTAGAAGAAATAGAATGACAAATGACCAATATAAGCTTGGCATTAACAAAAATTACAAAACTGCCATAAAACACTGTTTAAATGAGTTGGTAAATTATTATTATGTAATGTATATATGTATAATGGTTAATTAAAGTTTGATATATGTAATGTTTTTTCTTTTTTAGCCGGCTTAGCCGAAGTGACTAGGCGCTTTAGCCAGGCCGCTAACTTGGTTAGTTAGGAAAAGACAAAAAAAATGTGTTTATTTTTGTAAAGTCAAGGTCAAAATTGTCTATTTTGGTAATTTCCCATCCGTGTTAAAATGACATTATGTTCAAAAAAATATTATCGTGTTAAACCAACCATTTTATCTTATTTAAGAGTTTTACTTAATGGTCTTATGGGCTTAACGAAGAAATCCGTGAAAATTGTTAAATCATTGAGATTCGAAATTATGGTGTATTGTATAGTCTCGGAGAATGTTGATATTGGGGTCACATAGGAACACCGCCCCCTCCCATTCGAGGCTGATGAATTCTTTCTAATTCGGGAAGCATGCATACCAAGATTTGAGGTTGAAGCAAAGAAGAAAAACGGAAGAGATTGGGTCAGATAACCGCCATGTCCAAACTAGGGCCGACGAAAAATTTTCAAGAATTAAGACCCTTAGAGCATTCACAACCCACCCATCAAACCTTCCCCCATCTTTAAAATTTAAAAAATTCTACTAAAAACACACTACAACCCATCCACCATTTTATACCATATCTTTATATTATGAAAATTTGTTATCATAGCTTTTCATATATAAAAAGCTACTATTCATCCTCCACCAAATTATTGTGAGTGTATGAAAACGAGAAATATAATAAAATATGTGTTTGTGAGTAAGATAAAGATAAAAATGGTGGATGGGATGTAGTTTTTTAAATTTAGAGATAAATTTTAAAAAGTATGATTTTTTAGTTAAATTATAGGGTAAAAATGGTGTATGGGATGTGAATGCTCTTACAAGGCACCACTAGAGATGTGATTTAATTTTTAAAATTAAATACTAGATCTTAAGGTAAAATATGTACTATAAATATTGATTGAAATTAAATATAATAGCAAGGACAAACTAAAGACATTAAAATTAAGACACCTTTATAATAACATCAACAAACACACTTTATTCTTGAAAATTAAACTAATCCAGCCTAGGAGTTCATTATTACTATAACCAGCATACCATGGCAAGCATGTTCCCTCTCATAAAACCCATGTTTCTACCCAACCCATGCTTGCCACGTGGCATTGATTACACAATAACTGCTCTCAGGTGGAATTATACAAGCTTTTAATTCAAAATCAAACTACAGATAATAATTAACCAACCACACCCACAAGAAGAAGCTGCGCAATTGCATGCATGCATGCACCACTTCAAGCTTCTTCTTTCTTCTCACCCTCCTCTTCTGGTTCCGCCTTTGTCACCTCGGTTGCCTCGGTTTCGGGTTCGGTTTTCGCTGGTTCGCCTTCTTGTTCTTTAGCCTCTTCCTCCACACAAGGCTCAGGTGCCACCTTTGCAGGCTGATCAACAGGGATATCCTTCTCTTCTTCCTTGTCTTCGTCTTTTAGAACTACTTTGGTTTCAACCTCAGCTGCAAGGGCCTCCGGTTCGCCTTTTTGTTCCGGTTCTGGTTCGGCTTTTGGTTCTGGTTCGGGTTCTGGCTCGACTTTTGTTTCGGGTTCAGGTGCAACAGTTGTTTCAACAAGTTCCTTAGGGAGTTGTTCCTCGTCTTGTGGTTTTGGTGTTGTTTCTTGATCTTCTGTCTTCTTTATGTCCTCTACGGTTTCCTTGATCGGTTGCTGATCCTCGATTTTCTCATCATGCAATGCGGTTGTCGCTGTTTCGACCTGCATGATTGATCAGTTTTAAATAAAAGTGGTCCCGAGTTTATTAGGTGATATTTACTAGTAAAAATTGTAGTTTAAAAAAAATTAGATATTAGTGTATAAAAATAACAATTGAAAGTTAAGCCGACTCATTCTTTTAGTATAACGATTGTTAATTGTAAAATTGTTTTAAAGAAATATAATAGATTAACAAATATAATCTTTAGAAATATATAATTCTTTCAGTATAAAAAGGTAAAGGTAAGGTAAGTCCCCCGTAGTGGGGCGTGGTTTTTGCAAGTTTTTGAAATATAGCGCCCCAAACACTGCTACACAAGGCGCTATATTGTAATTTTGGACCGGGGCTTTATAAAAATAACGCTTGAAACAAATATCCCCCCACCAATCAAAGCCTGCCACATCAGATTCTCTCTCTCTCTTATTATTTTATTATTTTTTCACTTTAAAAGATATAATAAAATATTAATAGGGGCTTTATTTATAAAGCCCCACCACTACACCTCTTTTTCACTTTATCTCTCCATGCTGACTCAGCTGCCACGTGGATCAATCAGAAAGGGGGGCTTTATATATAAAGCCCCCCACTACGCATGGTCTAAGGTTTGCCCTCAATATACTCACAGGTCCTACTAATAGCTTTGTTACGAAAAAAGAAACTGGTTCATGTAAGATTAGACGTTTTTGACCCATGAGATAGTCGTAATTAAGGTATGTGCTCACTATACACTCCTAGCTAGACCATGCTAAAAACTCTGTTACGTGTGGGATTACACTGGGTACGTTTGTTTGTATGTTATAACGGACCGACAAACATCCTTTGTATATACATGCTGAATTAATGGATGTTATGTTGAAGTAAATAAAAAGAAAGATACCTGAGCAGTAGCCATGGATACAAACGAAGGGTAGAAGAAGAAGAATAATAGAAGGAAGATGTTGGTGATGAATGAAGTTTTGAGTGTGAAAGAAATGGTGGGGAAACATAGGTTTATATAGAAGTGTAGTTGATGAGAGAGAAATCAATTCACAGGGTGTATGTGTACCTTCTACAAATATTTTCATGTGATCGATATCTTGATTTCTGAAATTTT
Organism: Ambrosia x helenae; assembly: GCA_030844895.1. Lineage (NCBI taxonomy): Eukaryota > Viridiplantae > Streptophyta > Magnoliopsida > Asterales > Asteraceae > Ambrosia > Ambrosia x helenae. Next base: position 39,980 of record JAUTDX010003034.1, read on the forward strand.
TTACGTATTTAGGAATGAGTTAATAGCCAAAATCGTCCCTGAGGTTTGGTCACTTTTGCCATTTCAGTCTAAAATCCAAACCTTTTACATCTGAGTCCTTCAGTTTTATTTTTCTTGCCAAATTCGTCTCTGACAAGGTTTGGGTTTTGGACTGAAGTGACAAAAGTGACCAAAACCTCAGGGACGAATGTAGCAAAACCCAAACCTTTTCAGAGACGAATTTGGCAAAAAAAAATTAAAACTGAGGACCCAGATGTAAAAGGTTTGGGTTTTGGACTGAAGTGGAAAAAATGACCAAACCTCAGGAACGAATGTAGCAAAACCCAAACCTTTTCAGGGACGAATTTGGCAAAAAAAATTAAAACTGAGGACCCAGATGTAAAAGGTTTGGGTTTTGGACTGAAGTGGAAAAAATGACCAAACCTCAGTGACGATTTTGGCTATTAACTCTTTAGGAATCATAGTATCATACACCCTCTAATTAAAAAACATACATTCTGGTCCACATTACATATCAATATAAGGTTGTCAGATACTCCAAAATATAGTGTCACATGCCCTTTTTCATTTTCTTTTTGGTATTTTCTTTTTCCCTTTTTATCTATCACAATAAATAAGGACCATGGGCTCACTGATCACATTTCTTCTTCATCGATCGTAATTATTATTTTAATATGTTCCTAACACGCATGAAATTGCAATTGCAACCGTAGGTGAAGAAGGGATCAGAAAACGTGATTTAAAATCATTAATAAAAACATACGATATGTGTTTTTGAAAGAAAAAAAGGGGGGCCTCCTCCTTGTTATGTCCTCGATCAAGAATTTTCATGAGTACTCACGCTATCAATAGGATACTATTATTTAACTATACTAAGTTTGTATTTTAAATAAAAGAAATTATCTTTTTCTATAATATATATATATATATATATATATATATATATATATATATATATATATATATATATATAGGGGAGGGTTATCTTGAGAACAAGGAAATTTGTGAGAACACTAAGAACCATTTTCATCCATTGATAATGTTGAATCAAAGGCTAAGATTAAATAGGGGATTAAATGAGTAAGAAACCATAAAATAAGATGAAAAGGGCAAAATTGTAACTATTGCAAATAAAAAACCCATTTCTATACAACCTTCTGTATGTTGATCTTTTTCTTCTTCTTCTTCTTCAAGAAAAGCCCTAATCTCCATGGATCAGTTATCAAGAAAAAGCTTCAGACACAGTGCTTCAAAACCCTAGTCATAGCAATCTCGATCAATCATCAACTATTTTAATTGTATCCTGTGATTGTTACTTCAAGTCTTCAACGATTCAACTCAGGTATCGAATTTATTTTTTTTAGGTTAACTTTGATTCAATCGTTCTATGTAGATTATATATGTTAATGTTCGTGTTTATATATTGTATAGATTTGTTCTAAGTGGATTGTATAGATTTGTTCATTCGTGTTTACTTATAGAATATATTGGTTTGTTTTTTTGTAGATTGTATGTATGGATTGTATATGTTAAAGGTTCTAAAACAACAAAGAATCTGTGTCACTTCGTGATTATAGATTTAGGTTACCTTTGATTTTCATTCTTTCGTTTTAAAGAAGGGATTTAAGAGGGATAATTGGTTTTGAGTATTTGCACATAAGGTGTTTGATGAAATGTCTAAGTGTGTGTTGGGTTGATTTTATTGGGTTACTTGTGTTTAAGTAGGTGCAAATGAGATGTTTGATTAAAGGTCAAAATGTCTAATATGTTGATTTTGTTGAATTACTTATGTTTGACTAGTTGCATATGAGGTGTATGATGAAAGTCTTATGGTTTAAGTGCCTATTAGGTTGATTTTGTTGGATTATTTTTGTTTGAATAGTTGTAGATGAGGTGTTTGATGAAATGTCTAAGTGCACATTAGAATTTACCCAAATATATATTGTATTGAAACACTATATTTCAGGTTGCATAAGTTGGAGGATAACAAGGATAGGAGCGATAAGTTTTTCAAATGATAAATCAAACATAAATTGTGTCAACATTTGGTCACAGATTCTGAATTAGCAATGAACATACATTGAGCGAACACATTTTCATAAATGGATGCTGAAATCAAAAGGCAAGTAGGTATGACATATGTTTTTTTATAACTAAAACAAAAGGAAAGATGGTGATAGACCTGAGATTTGGTAAGCTTTGAAGTATTTCTCATATTGTAGTTATAAATAATATATGTATGTAGAAGCTTAAACGTGTGTAAGTTGTTTCGAAATGTGTAATCAAGTAGTTTACACATGTGTAAGTGAGCTATTTACACATGTGTAAGTGTGCAGGTTTATTTACATTTTGTGTAAAATATTTCTTGAAATGCTCGATTGTGCCACTGTTGTTCAACATGTCGAGCAACCCTATTGGTCCAACTGATATGTTTTCTGTTATATCATGTTAAAAGTTAAATGGGTCAAACACGTTGGCTTTATTTACATTTGGGTAAAGTTACCTTTTGAACACGGTTCATTCAATGTGTTATTTTATATTTTGTTTTGTTTTGTTTTGTTTTGTGTATTGGTTTTTTGTAAAGTATCAACTTGGAAATCAGAATTTGTAAAATTGGTGAGAGAAGCACAGTAAAAGAAACATAAAATGTTGCCACACCTGAAGTTACATAACATAAATATACAATTATAACAAAAAAATCATATATATGAAAGTTTACACATGTGTACGTCATCAAACTTAAGCATAAAAAAATGTTTGTGTAGTGTATAAAAATGTTTACCAATGTGAACTTATAACACAAGAATAATGTTATTAAAATAAAAAAGCATGATTAAACATGTGTAGTTAATAGTTCACATGTGTTTTTATGTAAGTTGTTTACACATGTGTTGGTGACCTATTTACACATGTGTAAGTAACTAGTTATAAATGTGTGTAAGAAATTTATAGATGTTCTTTGTTGATGCAGAAACACATGTTTGTTCATACTTGAAGTCAGTGGGTCATGGAAAATAAGATCCAATGAACGTAGTGGAACTTGGAAAAGTAAATTTGTCTTCCGCAACAAAGGCAAACGATATTGGTTGTGGAGTGTTTATGACGAGACACGTGAAAACGTACAAAGAAAGTCATGTGAAGAAGTGGGGATGCGACTTCAAAGCAGAGAAAAACAAAAGACAGAAAGGACAACTATATGTATATAAATAAATATGTTGCGAGTATTGTACTTCTAGGAACGAATATTCACCGAGAAGAAATGATAAGGAAAACACCGAACCTTGAGAAAGAGCAAAATGAAAGAAAAGAATATATTAGATGTTATTATGGATTTTGAGTTTTGGTTTATGTTATCATGTTTAGCATTGCTATAACAAGGATTGTAACTTTTGTTTTTATGTTTTCATGACTATCGTATATCAAGGATCATGACTTGTTTTGAATGTATTAAACGTGTGTATTTAGGCTGCAAATATCTAAAACAAAAAACAAATGAGTGATAATGAACAATTTACACATGTGTAACACAACTGCAAATGTGTAAAACAGAAACAAATAAGTGACACTTAACTATTTACACATGTGTAATTGAACTGCAAATGTATAAAACAAAAACAAATAACTGACAGTGAGTAATTTACATATGTGTAAATGAACTGCAAATGTGTAAAACAAAACATATAAGTGACAATTAGTAATATACATATGTGTAAATGAACTAAAAAAGTGTAAAACAAAAACTAGTAAGTGACAAGGAACAATCTACACATGTGTAATACAGCTGCAAATGTGTAAAATATTTAACAAATAAGAAACAGTGAGCTACTTACACATGTGTAAATGAACTACCAATATGTAATACAAAAACCAAAATAAGTGACAATAAGCAATTTACACATGTGTAATACAAGTGTAAATATGTAAAATAGAAACAAATAAGTGGCACTGAAGAATTTACACATGTGTAATCATTTGCAAAATGTGTAAAACAAAAAAAAGAGACATTGAACACTTACATATGTGTACGTAATACAGCTTCACAAACGTAGATTAGAAACAAACAAGTTTAAGTGAATAGTTTACACATGTGTAAATCAGCTGGAAAAAAGTGTACAGGATAAGTGAAAGTGAACAGTTTACACATGTGTAATACAACTGCACATACGTAAAATAGAAAGAATAATGAAATTGAACAGCTTACACATGTTTAATTCAGTTGCAAATATGTAAAACAAGACAAATAAGTAAGAGAATAGTTTACAAAAGTGTAAAACAATTTACGAATGTGTAAAAGGACACATGTATATAATTTGATAACAAGTAAGAAAACTAGCCCAAACACATAATATTATTAGAATAATGACCGTAAAATCCAACATCAAAACGAAAGTTCAAATTCTACGAAATGTTAAGTCTTTAAAAATCTGTGTACATGAATACCTTATTTAAACTAAAGCTAAAGAAAACAAAAAGAAACTTTGTCCAAGTTTGTCACAAAATTTGCACTTCTTCTATTCTTCTCTCTTAACTTTAGCTTATTCCCTCGGATCAATCGACGAGTTGTACCAGAACATTTGTTCCTAATACCTTTAGAAGCCATAATAGACACATTTTCAATATCTGAATGTGCGCCCTTTTTCTGAGAACTTCGATAATTTGGAAACTCTTCAAAAAATTTGTTCTTGATAGCCTTGATTTCTTGAAGAAAATAAGAAAGCTTCACTAGCTCATACCTTATTTGGTCACACATGTGTAAATCACATAACCATACTAGTTTTTGTATGCAAAGAAAGTCTTAAGCATTTACACTTATCAACTAGAAGAGAAAATACTGTAACCAATTACAATGTACAAAAGTCGAATTAATGAAATGACATTACATCAAACGGGTTAATTGCATGAATTCACATATCATAAATTAATGCCTAATCATTTTTTGTTTCTCAGAACTTCAAACACCCCTAATAGTATATCTCAATTAACCAAACAAATCTCAAAATTAGCCCCAAATTCCTTCCACAATAACCCAACCTACTAAGTCAAAATCTTGAAGTGACATTATATCAAACACCTTATGTGCATAAAACCAAATATTATAAAATTGGAACAAAAACGTATAATTTTTTTAATCACTCTTGGTAGATGTAAACTATGATCATACAAAGTTATAAAAGCATGGAAAATTGAAGTTTGTGGTTTCTTGATTCATTTATAAAAGTATGTATTGAATCATAATAACCACTAACCAAATCAAAACTAATTGGGACAAATTAAGAACTAAAAACGGAATTAAAATAATGATACAAATTCATCAATCAGATTAAGAACACTACCTGCACGTTAGGATCGAATCACATGGTCTGATTAACAAGAACTCAAACTAAATGTTCCATATTACTATAAAAGAATTTATGATATTGAGTTGAACATCGTAGAAGAACCTTGACCTTAAATGCGTTTGATTTGAAGATTTATTAGGAAAGAATAGAATGGATCTTTGATTAATGTCTGTATGAAGCTTCAACTGATATTTCACGAATGAATATGGCGTGGATAAAGGCATCGGTAGAGAAGATTGAGAATTATTAAATTACCAATTTAACCTTTTGGTTAAAACATAAGGGAAGATAAATGAATGGTTGAGATTTGTTCTCATGGTTCTCACAAAAGATGGGTGTTCTCATTTAAACCCTCCCCTATATATATATATATATATATATATAGGGTGTGGTTCAAATAAGAACCATATGTTATTTAGGAACCATAGGAACCATTTTCATCCATTGATCTTTGATGGCAAGATGGTAAATAAATCCAATTTTATTTAATTTATTATTTTAAATTAGGGGCAAGATAGTACTTTTTTAATCCCATAAACTTCTCACAATTTAAATAACTAATTAGTTTCACTCTCCTATTTCCTCTCTAGTTAAAATATAAAATAATTTTGCAGGAGATTCAATATGTATATGTATATGTATACGTGTAAAATTTATAAATGCACATTACCCCGTAAGAATGTAATAATTTATAAAACCTATGTACATATATGTACATTACCAAATATAAAGTAATTTTTCCAGGAAACACAACGTAATAATGTAATAATATATAAAACCTATGTACATGTATGTACATTACCAAATAATGGTTATTACAACCATCATTTTCAAAAATACAAGTCTAATTTTGTAATGTGCACCTATGTACATTTACAATATATCTCTAATGTGAAGTTTTTAAGATGGTTCTTCAGTATAGTAAATGTACACACATGTAGTATAGTAAATCTACACACATGTAGATTGAACGACTATATAAGAAACTTATGATACACATATGTACAATGATGAGGAACTATATCAAAAGTTTTTGAGATGGTTTTTCAGCATAGTACATATATGTATATTAAATTTTTGATATAGTTCCTCAACATTGTACATATGTGTATCATAAGTTTCTTAGATAGTTGTTCAATCTACATGTGTGTACATGAACCACAACCATGATCAGAACCATCCTTTATATGTCATTATACATATATTTACATTATAAAAACATAACGTCTTCTTCAATGTACATATATCATCGTCTTTGATTTTGAAACCTTAGCCTTATATGGGTGTACCCCAAGCGTTGGCAGAGAAGGTGACGCCGACCCAAGGCGTCCTCCTTGAGTTTGCGTCTGATTTGAAGTTGTAAAAAAACGAAGCAAAAAAGAAAAAAAAAGTAAGAAACAAGGCCGAGAACAATTCATAGTTGTATAAACAGTTTACTATAATACTTGTATAAAATTGTTACAACAAAATTCATGTAAAACATATTCATATTGCAAACATTGTTCTCCACTAACAATTAATTAATGAAAAATCACATGACCTATTTAATTCTTTTGTCATTTTCTCCAATTGGTGTGTAGCAACAGTGCGTAATTGAATTCTTGTTAACCATCTGATTGATATATATATATAACTTCCGAAATCGAGATCGCCTCTACAAGGATTATTTAACGTGATGAATTGTGAAACTTTGTAACCAAGATGGACTAACTTGTTGATCGTTTAATGAATGAATTGAGGAGAAATTATAGGGATATCAGTTAATCACATATACGTAACCATCCTTAACAAAAATACAGATTTTATTACAAATATATTTTAAATACAAATTTACATATATACCCCTTAGATCAAATAAAAAATGGATGGCTAGATTTGGTTCATATGGTTCATAACTATACCCTAGGTTCTTATTTGATCCTATTCCTATATATATATATATATATATACGTAGAGGATCCTGTAGGAAACCCTATCTTTTTGAGTAAACTCTATAAACCTTACCACAACCATTGATCAAGCATGATCAATGGTTGTGAAGCATGGTCCCACATTCTCTCTCCATCTTGACTTTAATACTATACTTTAAATGATATTATATTAGGAAAAGGGTATATAGGTAAAATGGATTCACATTCTCTCTCCATCTTGTCACATTCTCTCTCCACCTTTTCATCTTCTCTCTCCACCTTTTCTCTCTCCACCTTCTCTCTCCTACTTTTTTCTCTACCACTTATTTAATATATTAATTTAAAGATCCAGATTTATTAATAACGTATGCCGTACGAGCCCTTTAACACATGTTAGTTGTTCTCTTCAAACAAACTTTTTTCACAGGCATCACTAGCACGTGTTATTGGTTCAGATAATTATCACGATAATTTTGGACTAGTATATCAACATAAAAGAAAACATGTATAGAAAAATTTATTGCAATCAACATTGAGTGTAACAAATTAGTTTCATATAAATCTAAACAATTAAAAAGATGATACAAAACTATCATAAACTAACATAACAAAACACATTATTCTTCATTCTTTAACAGTCGTCTTCGGCGTTATGCTTCATTCCTTATTAGGCATCTTCGGCTTCTGTTTCAATCCCTAGCACTCCATCTCTAGTTGATCCTTTTGCGGAGTAGTCGGCTTGAAGTCCAGTGGTTTTACATAGAACCTAACATGTGTTAGTTGGGCATATGCTAACTGGTGTTAGCATAAGTGACACATGTTGATTGAACCCTAACACGTGTTAGTTGGGCATATGCTAACAGGTGTTAGCATCAGTGACACATGTTGATTAAACCCCGACGTTATGCTTAATTCCTTACTAGGCATCTTCAGCTTCATGTTTCAATCCTTAGCACACCATCTCTAGCCGATCCTTGTGCGGAGTAGCCGGCTTGAACTCCGGTGGTTGTTCATAGAACCTCCTACATTAATTATTTTTAACATGTGTTAGCATCACTAGAAAATGTTAAATGGGTCAATTTGAGTGTTAATTGGACATATACTAACATATCATCTATACTTCATTCTTGATACCCATCTTCATCTTTAACACAAAACATCTCTTCACCTACAAAAAAAGATAACACGTGTTAGTTGGGCTTTCCAAAACACATAATGAGACATCACTGACATGTGTAGTGTATTCTAAAACATATGTTTTACTGAAATAACGTATGTCATTTGAACCCTAACACAAGTTAGTTGGCATATACTAACGTATGTCATATGAACCTAACACGTGTTAGTTACGCATATACTAGCATGTGTTAGCATCACTAACATCTTCTTCCTAGCCTATTCATGAAAAGCAACACTAGAACAGATACACATGTTAGTTGGGATCCTCACACACATAATGGGACATCACTAACATCTGTTAGCATATACTAACATAAAAAGACTACACATTTATTCATCAATCACATGTGATCTATCAACCTCATGTCCCCAATTCAATAACAATCTAACATAAACAAAACAATAATATAAAAAAATCAAAAATGTTAACATAAAAGACATCAATAGCATGCGTTAGCATATTCTACAACATTGTTTTACTGAAAAAAACGTATGTCATATAGACCCTAACATCTGTTAGTTAGGCATATACTAGCATGTGTTAGCATCACTAACGTGTGTATAAAATAACATCACTTACCACAACCACATTACCAACGCCACCTTCTTCCTAGCCTATTCATGAAAAGCAACACTAGAACAGATACACATGTTAGTTGGGATCCTCACACACATAATGGGACATCACTAACATCTGTTAGCATATACTAACATAAAAAGACTACACATTTATTCATCAATCACATGTGATCTATCAACCTCATGTCCCCAATTCAATAACAATCTAACATAAACAAAACAATAATATAAAAAAATCAAAAGTGTTAACATAAAAGACATCAATAGCATGCGTTAGCATATTCTAAAACATTGTTTTACTGAAAAAAAACAACGTATGTCATATAGACCCTAACATCTGTTAGTTAGGCATATACTAGCATGTGTTAGCATCACTAACGTGTGTATAAAATAACATCACTTACCACAACCACATTACCAACGCCACCTTCTTCCTAGCCTATTCATGAAAAAGCAACACTAGAACAGATACACATGTTAGTTGGGACCCTCACACACATAATGGGACATCACTAACATCTGTTAGCATATACTAACATAAAAAGACTACACATTTATTCATCAATCACATGTGATCTATCAACCTCATGTCCCCAATTCAATAACAATCTAACATAAACAAAACAATAATATAAAAAAATCAAAAATGTTAACATAAAAGACATCAATAGCATGCGTTAGCATATTCTACAACATTGTTTTACTGAAAAAAACGTATGTCATATAGACCCTAACATCTGTTAGTTAGGCATATACTAGCATGTGTTAGCATCACTAACGTGTGTATAAAATAACATCACTTACCACAACCACATTACCAACGCCACCTTCTTCCTAGCCTATTCATGAAAAGCAACACTAGAACAGATACACATGTTAGTTGGGATCCTCACACACATAATGGGACATCACTAACATCTGTTAGCATATACTAACATAAAAAGACTACACATTTATTCATCAATCACATGTGATCTATCAACCTCATGTCCCCAATTCAATAACAATCTAACATAAACAAAACAATAATATAAAAAAATCAAAAGTGTTAACATAAAAGACATCAATAGCATGCGTTAGCATATTCTAAAACATTGTTTTACTGAAAAAAAAACAACGTATGTCATATAGACCCTAACATCTGTTAGTTAGGCATATACTAGCATGTGTTAGCATCACTAACGTGTGTATAAAATAACATCACTTACCACAACCACCATACCAACGCCACCTTCTTCCTAGCCTATTCATGAAAAAGCAACACTAGAACAGATACACATGTTAGTTGGGACCCTCACACACATAATGGGACATCACTAACATCTGTTAGCATATACTAACATAAAAAGACTACACATTTATTCATCAATCACATGTGATCTATCAACCTCATGTCCCCAATTCAATAACAATCTAACATAAAACAAAACAATAATATAAAAAAAATCAAAAAGGTTAACATAAGTTTTTTTTTTCATTCAAGCATTTGATCGAACACTTGGTATGCAAACAAAAACTATCCCCAAAACTGTTATTATTATTATTATTATTCTAACAAAATCAAAACTTAACACAAAACGCACAAATCAAAACATACCAGCATATTAAAAAATTCAAGAGACGATGATGATTTCGTTGCAAGCACTGCACGTTAAAAAAAAAAATTCATCTTCACTTTCAAAGAAAAAAAGTTTCAGCTTAAAAAAAAAAGCAAAACGAGCACTTGCTTTTTATATAATATATGTCTTAATCATATTATACAAAAATATTAGAAATAGCAAAGAAAATCACATGTTTGATTTGGTAGATGATATGACAAACAGTTTTGCTTTTAGCTATGAAAATCCATTATCTTTATTATTAATTTATTAAAAAAAGAAAAAAAGTTTCATCTACATCTAGATCTTGATGTTCGAGTCAACACCATCAGTTTGTTATCTCCATCTTCACACACCCTCACTCAATAATAATAATAATAATAATAATAATAATAATAATAATTACCTATACAGAGGATTTGTTTCAGTCGAAAGAGGCTCCCTTCCTTCTCGACTCCCTCATCTTTTCTTGAACGAGTATGTTCATCGTCCCGTTGCTCTGTTTTCTTGAACGAGATGGAAGGTGGATCCAGGTCCTTGTTTACGAGTGGTTGGAGTAGATGCAGAGTGTTGTGAGGTTCGATGGTCTTTAGAGATAGAAAGAGGAGGATGTGAGGTTAAGATCTCTGGTTTTATTTTTAGAGAGAGACAAAGAAAGGGGATGAGAAAGAGGGAAAGTAAAAGAAATGAGATTTGAAAAAATGAGAGAGATAGAGGGAATAAATATATGTCAGGAGAGAGAGAGAGAGTGTAAGAGAGTGATAAGAAAATGACTAAAATAACCTTCCTTGAATAAAATATGATTTTGTGTTTTTGATGATGTGGATTAATCTAGGCCACATGATGAGTTTTTGGGGTTTACTCAATTTGGGTGGGTTTTCTCCCAATACTTCCCCTATATATATATATATATATATATATATAGGGGAGAGATAATTTGAAAACCCTCCCCACTTGAGAAAACCCCTTAAACCCCCATCTTAACCATTCATTCACTATGATCTACGGTTCTTGTTTTTTCTGCTTTTTGATCAAGAACAAATATGTTCTTTTAGTCATCAAAGGGTATAATGGTCCATTGTTTTTAACCCTCTCTCTTACTTTTGACAAAAAAAACTGACATGTCATACAAGTCCAATCAATATCATTCATTTCCTATTGTCAATATTTTATACAAGAGAGGAGAGAGAATACTCTCACAAATTTCAAAACCTACTATCAGCTTTATGCTTTTTAATACAAAATGCTCTACATTTTATTAATTTATAATGGTGGCCCTTGTAATAGAAACGGTAAAACCATGAAGTTGTTTATGTTTTTTTTATAATGATCATTCTTAACAAAAAAAAAAAGCATTTAACTTTTATTTTAGGTGTAAGAAAGAACAAATACATACGTTTTTTATACATACATCAAGAAGTCTCATGTACAGAACAAGTTGTTTATGTTTTTTTTTATATTGCTTTTTTCGATGAATTCTCTATACATACATCAACATATGTTTTTTTTGTAACATGTTTGTGTATCAAGAAGTCTCATGTGCAGATGTATTTTTGTAACAAAAACATATGTTTTCACAAACTTATTTCACCAAAAACATAAAATAAATTATACCCAACAACAAAAACATAAGTTTTCACATACTTATCTCATTAAAATTCAAATTATAGATACAAACAACAAAAAAACATATGTATTTTAGCTGAAAACAAACTTTGAGAGACAAAACATATGATAATTTATAACCAAAACACAAAAACATATGTTTTTAAATGCAAACAAATGTATCTACACACAATCACATAAACAAAAACAACAAATCGTAACATAAAACTTACAACCAAATGACACTTGTTAATTAAAAAGAAAAAACATATTCAAATAATTAATTTACACTTTTGTAATCCCATAAAAACCACCTAACAAAAACCCAAATACCATCATTAGCATCACCATAATGCACCTGCATAAAATCCAAAAAGATCAAAAAACTGTTGTTAACACACACATTTATCCAAACAAACCACCAATAACAAAAAAACCCCTTTTGTAAATCTCAATTTTAGAAAAGGGAAAAGAAAGCATAAATATTGAGGTTTCCCAAATCCCACCTAGAATGAAATTCTAAATCTGACTAACGTCACCAACCTCGAAAAAAAAAATCCTAACAATTATAAGCAGCGCTTTTTTGGTTGAAACATTTCATAATTAAAAATGAACAAAAAAAATGAACAGCTTCATTCAAATGGTCAAAATCCTTGAAGCGGATTCAAAGCTCTAAAAGACAAATCTATCTATATAATAATTGAGGTGAGATTGGGTTGAATGGAGCCCTTAGAGAGTGTTTGAGCTATCCATTTTCAATATGGAGCTCCAACTAGCTCCCTATAAATACTCTTTTTAATTTTTATTTCCTACATTCCTACATTCTTCCATTATACTCCTCCAATACCTAACTAACAAATCTTCCAATTACCATTATTCACTCTTCTTTTTTTTCATTCTTCATTCTAGGTATGTTTTCTTTTTCATTAGATCAAAGCAAGATCAATACATATGGTTCTCAAACCTGTAAATCTTTTATGTTATGTTATATGAAAACATTACTTTCATGTAACCGGATTGAATATCGAAGGAATACATCGTGATTTATAATGGTTAGTGATAATATGCAAGCATTTAACGATTTGAGGAACAACTCCATATTCAATCCGGTTTTGAAGACAAAATCTTCATATTTGAAGACAAAATCTGGAAACAATATTTAATGCCTAACCATTTTCATATTTGAAGACAAAATCTTCATTCTTAGCGTTTTAATTATATATGTACATCTTGAATACAATCCGTAAAATGGAAGCAAGATCAGATTGTTAAGTTAATAATTGTATATGAAATGGTTAGGCTTTAATTAACTGTGGTTGGATCTTTTTTCATTTGAGATCCATAGGTGATTCATTGTCATCTTTATGTTTATGAGTCAAATATGATATTCATTGAATGTTTTGATTGTTTTGTCATTTGAATACTAGACTACCATCCGAATACAAAGTTGCGAATATGGCTTATCACAAGGGAGAGCAATTCTTCAAGGTCATGCATGACCCTTCCGCAAGAGTTTTGGTATGATTGTAAATTTCGTCTGGATAATTATCTTTTTTTCCAAAAATTTTGGCGTAACCATTGTAAATTTAAAAACTTTCATTTTTAATTGCCTATTTAATAACATTAACTAGAATAATTAATTTCAAAAATCGTATTTTGACTATTTAATAACACTAAAAAAATTCAAAAGCTTTTGCCAATAGCAAGGTTTTCAGAACCGGACCGGACGTCGAACCGGCCTGCTTACCGGTTCACTGGTCGGACCGGTTTCGACCGGATTTAAGAACCGGACAACGTTATAAATATTATAAAAAAATATATAAAATTCAAAAAAAATATAAAAAAGCATAAAAAACCATAAAAACCACTTCCCTTCATATATTATTCTTCTTTTTGTCCTTTAGCTTCTATAAATGAGTGGTATTTGTTATATATAGCTACGTGTGCCATTTTCTCCTTTGCCACCTAACTTATATTGAATTATTGTTGTATTTTTTATTCTTTGAAGTTTCTACCTAATCTGTATGAATGAACAATATACTTCTGATTATACACACAAACCTTTCTGATCTTAGTTTATATATAATAAACCCTTCACTCACACTACTCCTCTCCCATTAATTACTTCAGGAACCTTTCCCTCTCTCTAGTTCCCAACAAAAACTTCAATGGTTCAAGAAGAGTTAACTGACAGGTGAGTTTTGGCTCCCACCTGCTGCCTGCGTTTCTTATCGACGAAGATATTCTCATGGATTTCACCGGAAAACCCAACTCCGGAGTTCTCATGGGTTAAACCCGAACTCCTGTTTAACCTCTCCGGTTGAATCCGTCATTGGCTCTACCGAAACAGAGAGTGACGAAGAAGATTACTTAAACGGGTTGACCCGGAAGTTCTCCAACAGTTCTGTTAAGAAAATAGCAACCGGTCCGGTCCATTCCAAGCGGTTCCCGGTCCGACCGCCCGGGTCCCGGTCCAACCGGACGGTTCAATGCATACCCGATCCTTTGTCTCGACCGGACCGCCCTCACCTCCGGAACCCGGTCCGACCGGTCGAACCGGCCGGTCCGGTCCGGTTTTCAAAACCTTGGCCAATAGATTCTCAAATTTCCAAAAATTTGAGCGTAACATATGTAAATTTAAAAACTTTCCTTTTTAATTGTCTATTTAATAACATTAACTAGAATAATTAATTTCAAAAATCGTGTTTTGACTATTTAATAACATTAAAAAAATTCAAAAACTTTTGCCAATAGGTTGTCAAATTTCCAAAATTTTTTGCGTAATTTAATGTAAATTTAAAAACTTTCCTTTTTAATTGCCTATTTAATAACATTAACTAGAATAATTAATTTCAAAAATCGTATTTTGACTATTTAGAATAATATTTACGAAAATCAATAACTTTTGCCAATAGATTGTCAAGTTTCCAAAAATTTGAGCGTAACATATGTAAATTTAAAAACTTTCCTTTTTAATTGCCTATTTAATAACATTAACTAGAATAATTAATTTCAAAAATCGTATTTTGACTATTTAAAAACTTAAAAAAAATCAAACCGTGAATGTGTACATTAATTAGTATAAGTTATGTAAATTATGTAAATGTTACAATTATTTCTACATCCTTGCCGAAATTGTGCTTCTCATTAATTGTAATAAATTAATATTCTAGACATTAATTTCTTATAAATCAGAGATCAATTCGTTTTAATCAATAAAATTATTTCTATTAATAGATAAGTAATATCTTCTAATTAGCCAACAGGTTGTCTAATTTCCTTAAAATTTGACTAAACCTATGTAAATTTAAAAACTTTCCTTTTTTTAATTTAATTCCTTAAAAAAAATCTCTACGCTTGCAACAAAAATCATAATTGTAATTACAACATACCATATTAATTAGTATACAAAGAAAAAATATTTCATTAAATCAAAATTCGTGTTTTGCCTATTTAATAACATTAAAAAAAATCAAATCGTGATTGTGTACATTAATTAGTATAAGTTATGTAAATTATGTAAATGTTACAATTATTTCTACATCCTTGCCGAAATTGTGTTTCTCATTAATTATAATTTAATATTCTAGACATTAATTTCTTATAAATGAGAGATCAATTCCTTTTAATCAATAAAATTATTTCTATTAATAGATAAGTAATATCTTCTAATTAGCCAATAGGTTGTCTAATTTCCATAAAATTTGGCTAAACCTATGTAAATTTAAAAACTTTCCTTTTTATAATTTAATACATAAATATACGTATGAATGGAGTGTATAGTCCCATTTTCCGTATATTACTTGAATTACATAGAAAAATAAACAAAAGGTTCACCTTCATAATTGAGGTCACTTGGGTTGAATCAAGGCCTTAGAGAGGGTTTGAGGTATCCATATTGAATATGGAGCTCCAAGTTTCAAGTATATATAAACCAGTTTCTTTTTTTACTTTTTCATTCTCACCAACATAATTCTCTATTTCTTCCTAACAAATCTTTCTATCCTTCTTCTTCTTCATCTTTCATATTTTGTTGATTTTCCACAAACGATTCAAGGTAATCATATCATACTCTTCTAATGTTAGTTCCTATTATTATTTTTGCTTTATTATGTAATAAGTTTGCTAATTAAATTATTAGATTTTGACTTTGGTAATATAATTGATTGTCATTAAACTCATTTCAATTTTCCATTTTTATAATTCAAATGATTGCAATTAGTTTGCTAATTTTAAGCATCATTCATTAATTTCCGTAATATAATTAATTATCATTAAAATTATTTCAATTTCCCATTTTTCTAATTTAAATGAATGCAATTAGTTTGCTAATTTTAAGCATTATGCATTGATTTCCGTAATATAATTAGTTTGCTAATTTAATTATTATATTATGACTTTCATAATATAATTAATTGTCATTAAAATCATTTCAATTTTCCATTTTTATAATTCAAATGATTCCAATTAGTTTGCGAATTTTAAGCATTGTTAATTGATTTCCGTAATATAATTGGTTTGCTAATTTAATTATTATATTATGACTTTCGTAATATACTTAATTGTCATTTAACTCATTTCAATTTTCCAGTTTTATAGTTTAAATGATTGCAATTAGTTTGCTATTTTTAAGCATTATTCATTGATTTCCGTAATATGATTAGTTTGCTAATTTAATTATTATATTATGATTTTCATAATATAATTAATTGTCATTAAAATCATTTCATTTATGGTTTAACATAATAAAACGTATTAATTTTTTTGTATGAATGATTGATTTATTATCAATCATTCCCGCAATTTAGGATTACCATAATTGACCGAATTAATGTTATTTATTACGATTTTTTAATCTCATTAATTTATATTACTATTAATATGAAATTGATTAAATTATACAAATTGATTAAATTAATACGAGATTTTTGAATATCTGATTTTGTATAATTGATTAAATTATATGAATGATAATATTGATTAAATTCTAATTGATTAAAGTGATTTCGTATAATTTATCAAATTTATGGTTTAGCATAATAACTCTCATTTATTTTTATTTTTTCCCTTATTTAATGCTTATTACTATGCAGATAATTCCAAACACGATTGCTGAATTGGAAAACTTAAATGAATCAATGAAAACCAATATTAAATTTACGGATGGGTACGCATGGTCTATGCCGGTGCATGTAGAAATTTCTGCTCAACTCGCTAGGTTTGTTATTCAATTATTAAACATTATGTTTACAATACTCTTATTTTATAATTAGATTGACATTCTAAATTTACTATACATAATGCTTTTGTAAATGTTACTGTGATTGGATGGCCTGATTTGCTTCAATCAGAAAATTCCATTGGCGAATATTTTGTCTTTAAATGGTGTTCAATCCAGCACAGACTATTTTTTACTAAGCTAACACCACAAGAAGTCATTGATTTTAAAATTTAAATTACGATCTTTTATGTTTTTAATGTAATTTATTTGAATTATTGATTACGATTTTTGAGGTTGTTTATTAAGATTAATAATCTTACTGTGTTTACGATTTATGATTAGTCTTGATTGCAATTAATAAGATTTATTAACTTTAAATGTTATTTATTAAGATGTTTAATATTATTTATTTACATTAATAATAATTGACCGCTTTTAATTTATTTATTAAAAAATTTAATCTCATTTGTTTATATTACTTTTTTTTGAATTTATGTTTAATATTATTGACCGAATTTAATTTTTTATATTATGAATTTCCTTTAATTAATTCTCATTAAATGATAATCATCAAAATCATTTCCTTTATATAATTTACCGAATTTAATGTTATTTATTAAAAATTTTAATCTCATTTATTTATATTAATTTTCTTACTTTATGTTTAATATTATTGATTGAATTTAATTTTTTATATTATGACTTTCCTTTAGTAAAGTCTTATTAAATGAAAATCATCAAAATCATTTTCTTTATATTATGACTTTCCTTTAATTATTTTTAATATATTTTTATTATGTTAGAATTAATTTTATTTATGGACATTAATAATAATTGACCGTATTTAATTTTACTTATTACGATTTTTTAACCCCATTTTTTTATATTACTATTTATACGAAATTATGTTTAATCTATTTTTACGAAATTATGTTTAATAATATTTATTGACATTAATAATAATTGACCGAATTTAATGTTATTTGTTAATATTTTTAAGCTCTTTTATTTATATTACTGTTTTTTCAAATTTATATTTAATATTATTGATCGAATTTAATTTTTT
This sequence comes from Ambrosia x helenae, assembly GCA_030844895.1. Lineage (NCBI taxonomy): Eukaryota > Viridiplantae > Streptophyta > Magnoliopsida > Asterales > Asteraceae > Ambrosia > Ambrosia x helenae. The sequence goes on from JAUTDX010003034.1 coordinate 58,477, forward strand.
ATATTATGACTTTCCTTTAATCAATTCTCATTAAATGATAATCATCAAAATCATTTCAATAATAATTGACCCCTATTAATGTCATTTATTTTGATTTTTGAATTTCATTTATTTATATTACTATTTTACGAAATTATTTTTAATCTCTGTTTATGAAATTATGTTTAATATTACTTTTATTAGTATTTTTTCAATTATTATTAGTCTTGCCTACAATTAAAAGGATTTATTCATTTTTAATGTTATTTGTTTTTTGTTTTAATGACATTAATAATAATTAAACGAATTTAGTGGTATTTATTACGTTTTTTAGTGTCATTTATTTATTATTGACCGAATTAAATTACTAACATATTACTAATACTAATGCTAATATTATGATTTTTAATCTCATTTATTTATTATTGACCAAATTAAATTACTAATACTAAAACTATTATTACGATTTTTAATTTTAATCTCCTTTATTTCTTATTGACCGAATTAAATTTTTATATTAAGAATAAATTACTAATACTAACTAATAATAATACTAATATTACGATTTTAGTTTTACTAATCGTAAAAATAGTATTGTTGACCCAATATATTACTAATACTAATACTAATTTTATGATTTTGTAGTTTTACTATTCATAATAATAATTTCAATAGTAATATGCAAATTTTAAGATGTCAATAATAATTTGTCGATAATTGGTAAGTCAATTTAAAACGCTGATATTTTTAATGTAATTGATTTAATTATTGATTACAATTTTTGAGGTTAATATTGAAAATATTTAATCTCACTTATTTATATTACTATTTTTTTTCGAATTATTATTAGTTTTCCTGCAATTAAAAGGATTGTTTCATTTTTAATGTTATTTATTATGATTTTTAATGACATTAATAATAATTGAACGAATTTAATGGTATTTATTACGTTTTTTAGTGTCATTTATTTATTATACACCGGATTAAATTAAATTACAAATATATTACTAATACTACGATTGTTACTCTCATTTATTTATTATTGACCAAACTAAATTACGAATATATTACTAATTCTAAAACTAATATTACGATTTTTAATTTTATTTCTAATCTCATTTATTTCTTATTGACCAAACTAAAATTTTCTTTTACGATTTTTACGAATATATTACTAAAATATATACTATATTCAAAATAATTTTCAATTATATGAATAAATTAGTAAATAATTTAAATTGTTAAGTTAACTTTTGTCATCCATTTATTACTATTAATAGTAACATAAAGAATAAACATAACATAAATATAAAAAATCCTCATTTGTCATAAAACCCTCGATCATTAACAACATTCAAATTATTTCAAAAATTATAAAAAAACTCAATTAATGATAACAGGAATATTCAAGCAATAATTTTGGTAAACAAAATGTATTTAATAAATACAATTTAAATCTATTCTTTTAATAATAAATATAATTTAAATCTATTTAACAATTTCCTAAAATATATAATATATTCAAAATAATTTTCAATGATATTACAAATAACGACTTTCATTTTAATATTGTTGACCGATAAACGTAAAAACGTTTTTCGTTTTTGTTACTTTGATGGGGTCAATTCTTTGACTTTATTTATTTTTATGTCTTACAATACACTTATTAGTAATTAGTAATCAAATATCATCTTCCGTTATCAGTAACAACATTAACTAAAAGGCGATTCATAACATTAAAAAACCTCATTTGTCATGAAATCCTCCATCTTTGACTACATTAACTAAATAGCGTTTCAGTGATACTAAGAATAAGAATATTACGTCTTTCATTTAAATATCTTTGACAGATTAACGTTATCATATTATGTTTATAAAGAATTTTCCTTTAATCAATTGTCATGAAACGCTAAACATCATCATGATTGCAATAACTGTGCTAATTTTAAGCGGCGTTGACCAAATCACGTAAATTATTAATCCTTCCATTTTTATAATTCAACTATATAAATAAATCTGACTTATTCGATCAGAATTGTTCGAGACACAATATTCCGATTAATGAAGCATTGAAACAGGTCAAATGGATAAAAGGTTGCCCTATAAAAAACCTCCCATTTTGACATATTATTCAACCCATCCACGTTACTATCTTTACTCCTAACGAGTTTCTCATGTAGCTTTAGTATTGATTTTTCACCGTGGTTTTAGCTTGATTTTTAGGTCATTGGTTATGAGTCAAACCATCAAAACAGTTCAGGGTCTTCTAGATATATTTACCTTAAATTCTTGATGATAATACAGTTACAATGCCAAATGTCTTTCTTTTTCTCACCAGAGTTTTTTTTTTGACAAATTTTACTGTTTTGTTATTCTAACGGTTCAGGGATCCTATAAGTAGACATAAATTCTTTTAAAAGCCACAAGTTCCAAATCGTCTTGCCATATCAAACCGTGTTATAGACGCTAAATAATTTCAGGGAGTAACATTGGAATGCGAACTTTTATCCAGAGAATTAGGCTGTCCCCATCTGATAAGAAGATTCCTTTCAGATTTAACAGAAAACAATTCCCTCTTACTTTATGTTTCGCAATGACAATAAATAAGAGTCAAGGACGAACCCTATTTTGGATAGGTCTGTATTTGAAAGATCCTGTTTTCACACATGGGCAGTTGTATGTCGCTGCCAAGTGATAAAAGTAGAAATGGCCTGAACATACTAATATTGGATAAAAATGACAACGTTAATAATAAATAACAAATGTTGTCTATAAAAAATATTTTGAAGTTTGTGAATAAGTATGCGATCATATTTTGCATAAATCTTTTTTTTTTTATAATTTTTTGGTTGTATGATTTGTTAAGATACATTTATTTACTTTAATCTTCATTTGCATACCGTTACAATAAATATATGTTTATTCATTTCATTATTTGTTTTTAAATCACGTCTAATCAAACATTTGTTGATTCATATGTCTATTATTGGGTAACATTAAACTTTTTTTATGATAATTTACAATCAACAAAATTCATACGAATTGTATTACGTAACTTTCAATAAATAAAATTTGCATACTACATCTTTATAGATTTTTTTTCATTTGACATGGACATGTACCGCGTGTACACGCGGGCTCTAACCTAGTTGTGTATAAATAAAGAAGATTTAAAAACTGAGATGCAAAAAACCGGAAAATATGTATGTAAAACTGATGAATATAATAAAAATAAATTTTACCTTCAAAAGGACAACATAAGTTTTAACTCAACCATAACCACCCAACCTCTCCATCATAAGCCACTTTTGTTCTTGTTATTGCTTTGGATAGTTGTACCAAGTGCAGAAACAATTGTACCTTGCTTCTTCTTGAGATGAGATCTGAAGACGGACGACCGACCGTCACAGCCATAACCACCTAAATCGACCGTCACAAACAAACTCTTTTTTTTTGCTTTGGGTCTTGTTCTTACTTGATCTGTCAACAGCCCTCATAACCATAAACATGTATAAAATGTTGAGTAGGGGTGTCTTTTGATTATTATGTATGTGTTGAGTTTAGGAAGATAGAGATGGGGGTGAAAAGAGTAGAGAGAAAACGTGAGGGTTATTAAGATGAGGGTGAGAGAGATGAGGTAGGGAATTGGTTTAGAGAGAGAGAGAGTTGAGATATGAAGAGAGTTATGTGTCAGGATCTAGAGAAAGAGAGTGAGAGAGAAAGGGTGTGTAATGTCTATAATGCCCCTCTTCCAATCTTTATGATGGTTGACGTGGAAGAACTATAGCCATACAATGGGGTTTTCTTGGTTTGCTTAAGTGGATTGTGGTTTGCAATTTAGAATTGCTCTAGCTCTATATATATATATAAATATATATTATATATATATATATATATATATGGGAAGGATAAATTGAAAACCCTCTTGAGTTGAGAAAACCTTGGAAACCCACGTAAAAAATCATTATTTTTTTTTGAAAAAAATAACCAATGTAAAAAACATGTTTTTAAGCATCTTGGACCAAAAAATATAAAAAGCGCCGAAGGGATTTTTTTTTAAAAAAATAAACAAAGTTGCTAAAAAAACATATGTTTTCAGCTATTTGCTGTTATAAAAGCTGTTGTAAACATGTGTTTTCGCTGCTTTGTTTATTTTTTTTAAAAAAATCCCTTCGGCGCTTTTTTTATTTTTTTGGCCAAAAACACTTAAAAACATGTATTTTACATTGGTTATTTTTTTCAAAAGAAAAAAAATCATTTTTACATGGGTTTCCAAGGTTTTCTCAACTCAAGTGGGTTTTTATTTTATACTTGACCTATATATATATATATATATATATATATATATATATATATAAGGGAATGGTTCTAGAGAAAACCCTCCTTATTTGGTAAACTCTGGAAACTCTGACTTCCCAATATTTTTTTTTTTGAAAAAAATATGGCAAGTAATATACATGATTTTAAGCATTTTGGGCCCAAAAAAATTAAAAAAGCGCCGAGTAGTTTTTTTTTAAAAAATAAAATAAAATTTTGACTAACACATATTAAGCGCTAATAACAGGTGTTAACTATATGTAAACAGTAGACGTTTTTTATTTTTTTAAAAAAAACCGTTCGGCGCTTTTTCGATTTTTTTTGGCTCAAAATGCTTAAAAAAATGTATATTACATACCCTATTTTTTTCAAAAAAAAAATGTTGGGAAGTCAGAGTTTCCAGAGTTTACCAAATAAGGAGGGTTTCCTCCATATACTTTACCTATATATATATATATATATATATATATATATATATATATATATATATATATATAGAGTAAAAATCTTGTAAAAAGTGTTTTTTTTGGTAAGAACTGTGAGAATCAAAGAAGGGTATTTTTTTATTTTTTTTCGAATTTTTTTTTTCCCATATTGTTAAACATGTATTATAGTATTGAAAACTAAAAAAAAATTTTTTGTGTAGAGTAATTACATAATTACTCTAGTGTAAACTAATGTATTTACTTTAATGACGTAATTACGCTACAAAATTTTTTTTTGAATTTTTATTTTTTTGTATTATTCATCTACAAAGTATGTTTAAGCAGATGGAAAAAAATTCTAAAAAAAATTAATATATTTTTACCCCTTTGATTCTCACAGCTTGTTATATTTACTTATTTTATGATTACTTAATTATAATTATTTGTAACTAGCTTTTTATTGTTTATAAAATAAACATGTGTTTATAAACCTTATTGAATTTTGTATATTTGAATCCATGTAATATTATTCATAGTAGTGTCTCGGCTCTGGGTGGGCAGGGTTACGTTTTAAGTAGATTAGGATTTGCTATTTAAAAAGGGTG
>JAUTDX010003035.1:0-46171 GCA_030844895.1 Ambrosia x helenae
GCAATGAATACACCTATATAGGAAAGTGAAGATATTCATAAACAAAATTAAACCTCATGATCTATACTTATTATTAGGTTAACATAAAATCAAACCTCGAGTGAGCAACACATGACACTCCTCCATCATAAAATGCATTGACCGGGTACCAAGTAGGTAAACAATTATGAGTATCATTACTATAACGGGTACCAAATTGAAAAATTTGGTACGGGTACCAATATGGTACATGTACCCAAATAGATAAAATTGATATGATTACCATAAATACCATAATACGAAGTAAAACATATAATCAAATTCAATAGTATATAGAATTCGTACCCGTACCATTTTTTACCCATACCTCATACTCGTACCGATACCGAAAGTACCAAATACCGAAATCAGTAAAAGTGGGTACCGATACCTACACCGAGTACTCAAAATCGGTACGGGTACGGGTACCGGTACAAGTACGGTATAGGTACGGGTATAGATACTCGGGAAAAAATGCTCATCCCTAGTTCCGAATAGCAATCAAATTGCTACAGTGACCTATGATAACATGTAAGAGTTTGGAAGCTTTTATTGCATGAGTCTTGAAGTAATGTTTTGAAATATCTAACTTAGAGCTAACTAACGTAAGATGATTTGTTTAAGCGTGTATTTCAGCGGGAGGGAGTGTCTCAAGTAGCAAAAGAAGTGGTTCTTGCATGATAAGGGTGTTTTTGTTCAGCTATTGACGTTTGAACCTTGATATAAGGTGTTTGAATAAACAGGTGCAGTTTATTGTTTCTTTTGGATAGGTTTGAATGTTCATGGTATTCCTTTATTTTAAACTCTATCGTCGGATGATGATTTTGACTTTTGACTATGTTTTATGTTAAATTACTCGCCCATGTTTAAGGACGTGATATTAACTCGCAACCATGCTTAAATACCATAAGTATATGTTTATTTGATTCTCTCAACAGCTTCTGGCCTCAATTCAAACAGAAGAAATGCAAATGATACCATTGCATGCCACATGCTGTCATTTTCACTCATGATTCGTACTAAATAACAGCTAATGAATCCCCCTCTTTCCGTCACTTTTCAATTTTTTTATGTAAAAAAACCTTGTTATGCAACTACGAGCTACATTTACTAGAGAATGGGTGCATATGTCATTTCAGTACATTGTTTTGATATCATCTTTCCCATTGTCTCTCTCTCATTTTGCAGACTACAAATGACATGACACATGTTTACCACACAATATACCTTAAAACTAAATTCTTTTTGATTAATCACCAACATAACAAGCTTTCTTAACATGATGATTTCATAAGGAGAGTGAAAGTATACATCTTCATTATCGTTACCTTCTTTGTTATGATACGAATGCTCCAAAACAGGAAATAGTACCTCCTAAATAAGTAGGTGTAGATGCAACAAGCCAACAAATGATCACAAACCCAACCAAAACACCAACCTTGGTGCCTACATCAAACACAAAAACAAACTTCCAAAAAGCAAAGCAAACCAAACCATTTTCTACTTTTCTCTTTGGATCCTTGATGTCAAACATGACCCACATCAACATAATACCCATGAAAGCAACCAAGTATATGCCATGTGTCATCCAAGATTCCAAATCATAAAAAAAAAAAAAAAACTCACTCACCTCACTCACACACAAACCACCCCACACCTTCACAATTTTCACTTGCATCACCATCATCATCAAATCCATCCCTTTTTCATACAGATCCGAAATTCCCTTATTTTCTCACACTCCACTCTTCATTCCTTATATAATCCCATTTCATTCATTCCTCTCTTCACAATCTTTATATAAAAATAATAATAATAATAATAAAAATTTATAAAAATTGACTCTTTTTTTTAGTCTTGACCCATTCACATTCAAACTTCTTTCTCATTCATTAATTAATAAAGTTTCAAACTTTCGATCTGGGTATTAATCTTTATTTCGTTTCCATCAATCTTTTTATTAAAATTAGGGATCTTGAATTGTTTTTGGTTCTGATTTGGGTATTTAGGGTTTTGAACTTTTGATTTATTTTTTTTTTTGTTATTATTTTTTTGTTTTAAAGATTGATAATGCAATTAGGAACTTTGAATTTTGAGGTGTTGTAATTTGTTATGGATCTGAATGATTTTGATGGTTGTTTGATTGGTTTTGAGGTGAATTATGTTAGTTATGGGGTGCATTTGCTCGAAAGGGATTTCGGTGATGAGTATGTGGAGAAAGAGTCGAAGAGATCGTCGAAACGGTTTCTTGGTGTTCGTCGAGGCGGGACGAGGTTGTGGCAGTTGATAATGGGCGAATGATGCGACTGCGCGGCTTATTTCAGAGGGAATAGTAATATAGAAAGTGGATCAGTTTAGGACAGCCATTGTGGGATGAGAGTGGGAGGGGGATAGTGTTGTAGTTTATGAACAGCCGTGGTGCAACCACTTGTGCAAACGGGTCAAAAACCGGTGAAAGTTGAGACTAGGAGGAACGGTGGGGTGCCTGAGATATCTAGAGTGTTTAGTATTGCTAATGGAGTTGATGGTGCTCAAGAGGCTGCTGGTTGGCCTGCTTGGCTGACTGCTGTGGCAGGGAAGCGATTAAAGGATGGTTGCCCCGAAGGCTGACTCGTTTGAGAAATTAGAAAAGGTCTGCGAATCTTGTTTATGGTATATTAGTTTTGTTGATTATACTATTATATATAGTATGTGATTATGTTTATGATTATAAATGCATATAGTTTTAGTTCAAGCAGTTAGATTATGTTGGAGTGTGTATGCTGATAGTGTTTATCTAAGTTTGAATCATCTGAGCTAATCACTGCGATCTTACGTTATGAAAAAATATATATGCTTTTCGTGTTTAAAGTTATATTAATTTGATAATATATTCTTGTCAATTTCTGATTGTTTAAGGAATTAATGGATAAATGATAAAAGATTCCAAACACTGAAGCTGATTATTGCAGACTTTAGATAATCGGTTGTAAAAAGCAAATACCATCACACCCTATACATATATGATACTTTAGATTTATGCTCTTGCATGTATTGCTACTGTGCTATGCAAGACTTTTTGAATTTGCATAAAAACGTATCCGTTACTTTTGAAATTCAATGCAGATTGGACAGGGTACTTACAGCAGCGTGTACAGAGCTCGTGATCTTAAACTGGAAATATTGTTGCACTAAAGAAAGTACGGTTTGCTAAAATGGATCCCGAAAGTGTTCGTTTTATGGCAAGAGAAATCATTGTTCTTCGTCGGTTTAGATCATCCAAATGTGATGAAGCTTGAAGTCTACTAACATCCCGTGTTTCGGGAAACTTGTATCTTGTATTTGAGTACATGGACCATGATCTTGCTGGGTGGCGGCATCACCTACGGTTAAGTTTACTGAACCGCAGGTAAATGTTTATCTTTTCGCCACTCGTCTTGTTTTGTGAAGATAAGAATTATTGCTATATGCCTATATATATTGTATCTATACGGTGTATGTTATCTTAGGCATGCATGTGTCTTGTATGATTGTATCGAAAGAATGCATTAGGGCATCTCCGTTGTCTAGACTAAATGTATTGTTTTACACTATTTATTGAAAAACGACCCAAGTTATTCTATATATAGTGTAATACTATTCATGCATTAAAACTAAATCCGTTTTACTTGTAATCCGTTGAACTAGTGAATTTCTACTTCATATATGATTAATTTATATGATTCATAATTGGTATATATATAAAGAAAATAATTCTTAACTTCTATAAAATAGATTATTACAAAATTTTCTCACTAATACCTTTCAAGTGAGGAACGTAAAATTGACATTTAATTTTTTATGTTCGATATATTCATTTATGATTGTTACTAAATAAGTTTCTATGACTATATAGTAATTTTTCTTTTATTATGTGTTTTTAAACTGAAGTCAAAATGTTTTCCCACACGCAATATTTATTGTAAGAATATTGTGAAAAGATGACACTTTTACACTAATGTAGTATGTATGTATTTTAAATGCAGATCAAATGTTTTATGCAGCATTACTTGTGGATTAGAACACTGCCATAATCGCGGGTCCTGCATCGTGACATCAAGGGGTCAAATCTCTTGATCGACAATAACGGGAATCTAAAAATTGGTGATTTTGGGCTGGCTACCATTTTTAACAACAATCAGAGACAGCCTTTAACAAGTCGGGTCGTTACTTTGTGGTATCGGCCACCCGAGCTTTTATTAGGTTCTACTGATTACGGAGTAGCTGTTGACTTATGGAGTGCAGGTTGCATTCTTGCTGAACTTTTTGCTGGCAAACCTATAATGCCTGAAGAACAGAGGTATTTATGAATTTAAATCAGTTTTTAATATTTAGATGAATAGATATTGCTTTTTATTATATACTTATTTTGGGTCACATAATTAGATTCATACTTGCTTCAACAAATTTAATTATCTTACATAATTACCCTTTCTTTTAGTTAGGGGTGTGAATACGTGACACAATACAAACCTAACACGAAATTTGTGGGTTTGGGTTTAGTCTAAACAGGTTTGGATCAGTTTTAGGTCGAACCGGTAACACATCATGATAAACTAGCTGTGTTCCCGTCGACCTGGCCGGTTAATGGGCTGACTCATTTAATTGTTTGTTAATATTGTACAAACAACAATGTTTTGTATCAGTAACTTAAACTGATAGAGTGATAGGGTGGTTGTCGTTGATGCCAAAATTTTTAAAAAATACAGGTGAAATAGACCTTGAGCTCTATTGTTTAAACGTTACTGTAAATACTAAATATATTTGTGTTTTTTGTTGTAAATATGTAATTTTGGAAATATGCAAAAAAAGATAATAAAAAAATTCATCTTAAACGGGCCATGTTTGTGTCAACGAGCTAAAACTTGAATCGTGTTTGGGCTCATGTAACTGGCATGATTTTTGGGTTTGATGTCATGTTGGGGTTCGTCATTCGTGTCAGGTTATACCTGCCAGCTCGCAAACACGACCCATTCAAAACCTATTTCTATCCTAATTTGAGAGACTCCTACTCCTGTCTTAAAAGACATGTCTATTTTTTTCACAAGAACGTCGTTTTTGTTAACTTTATGTATCAATATTCTAATTCACAGGTGGAACAGCTACATAAAATTTTTAAACTTTGCGGTTCACCATCGGAAGAGTATTGGAGAAAATCGAGGTTACCTCATGCTACAATATTTAAACCACAACAGCCTTACAAACGCTGTGTGTCCGAGACATTTAAGGATTTCCCGCCATCAGCTCTGGCACTTCTGGATTCTCTTCTTGCAGTCGAACCTAACAACCGGGGATCTTCATCTTCTGCGCTGCAAAGTGAGGTACGCTAGATTTCGTTATTTTATAACCCTTACAATTCCATGTTTAGGAAGACCACCTACTTGATATATTGAGTTTGAAACACAGTTCTTCACAACCAAACCATTTCCTTGCCATCCTTCAACTTTGCCCAAGTACCCACCAAGTAAGGAGTATGATGCCAAATTGCGGGATGATGAAATGAGACGGTAATCTTTTTTTTTTTGGCTTTTACAGTATGCCGGTGTGTTAAGAGTCGGCTTCATTTTCATGTTCCTATAAAAGTGTTCACCATTTTATAATCTTTAATGGTTTCTTTTGTCATAACGAGCCTGTTGGTAGTACCTCGCGTTTTATTCATTTTTATTTTTTTTTATCATGGTGGCAGGAATAAAGCAGGGTCTGGAAAAGCACGTGGAGTGGAACCATCAAGAAAGGTACACGAGAATCAAGAGCTCAGCCAGATCCTGATGCTAATGCAGAATTGCATGCATCCATAAAGGTAATCTAGTCTTCTATTAAAGTTGATCCAAAACTTTAAACTAGGGCTGCAAACGAGCCCACATGCTCGTGAGTTGCTTGAATTGGCTTGCTAAAAGCTCAAATCGTGCTGAGCTTAAACGAGCTTGAGTCCCGGCTCGAGCCTAATTTAAAGTCATCTAAATGAGTTTGTTTTTAATATAAAACTGATACTTTTCATTTGATATAGAAAGTTTACTGATAATTATGATACAAAAATAAAATTATATATTATATTTTATATAAAATGACAATTATAACCATATGTAAAAATAGCTGACAAATAATAAACGAGCTGCACTTAATAATTACTCACGAACCAAGCTCAAGTTATAGACATAGAGCTTGAAACAAGCTGAGATCTAGCTCTTTTACGTTAGCAAGCCGAGCTCTAGCTCTTTTACGTGAGCGAGCCGAGCTCGAGCTTAAGCTTAGACAAGCTCAGCTCTAGGGACTGCAAACGAACCCGACCCAGTCGGGCAAACCGGAAACATTGGGACGGGATTTGGGTGTAGGATTAATTTAAAAAAAAAATTCGTAAGTATGGGACGGGTAAACCCGAAGTAACTCGGCCTGATTACTTGAAACATGGATACTCGTTTACCTGACCCATAATCGTAAGTTTATTTTCTTGTTCTTTGGTAACGGACTAATCTATTTATCCACCAACTTATTAGTTTTTGTATATCTAATCTCTGGGTTCATAAAATTATATGAGTAAGAAATGCACATGGGAAACCCAACATGTAATTTTTACAAATTAACGGGTAATTAGCTATTGGGTACCAAACGGGTAGGCATGGGTTGACAATCCCTACTCTGTTCAACTCATTAACACACCTAATTTACTATGTCAAAATCGAGTGAAATGACCAATTTGGGAACCTGAAAGAGACATTGAAGCAGAATCTAACGATGGTTATGTTTGATATGTTTAGAAGCGGCTAGAACAACAAAACACTAAAAGTAGTAGTGAGAAATTCAACCATGAAGAAGATGGTGGTTCAGGGTTCCCTATTGAGCCGTCCAGAGGATCATTAAACAATGGCATCTATAACATTAACAGCCGGTTTAAACAACCCGAAAAATCAGACGAATCTCAAGTCGGGCCTAATTCATCCCACCATCATAAACATCGTGGGGCTCAACTGTCAAGGTTCTCAAATTCATTAGCTTGGCATGGTAGTTCACGGTTGGATCATAGCAAAGGTACTAGCGCACATTGGCCCGAAGATCGTCCAAATGGAAAGTATCATCAATTAAATGATGCTGAATCATCATCGCACCTTATGCTGGACGACCCGAATTCTTACAAGAAGCATGAACCTGCACCCTTAAAGGTATTTATAAGTTTTTTCCTATTATCACGCAGTTGAAGTAATTATTAAGTTTCACACGACCGGTTAAAACAAGATTGGCTGGTTATTTAAATGAACTGTAAAATTGCATATTTACCCCTCATTCATCTTTTTCATTGTTAACAATGCCAATAGTTCTAATAAATTCTAAGAGTTTGTTAAACACTTGTAAAGATGATTATATGGTTATTATTACAACTTAAAGCAGCGTAACCTTTAAGGGGTGATACAGTGGTAAGCGCCCGAGAGCAGGTTCAAATCTAGAAGCGTTAAGTCGTTAACCCCTTGAAGGCCACATGCCGAAGTATAAGCTCAGCTTTGCCTGGTCCCACTAGTTAGTTACTAGGTTAATGGTGGGTCTGAGTTTTTTTTTCCTCACACTTTTTTAATGACATAATTGGTACAAAAAACGCATCCAAACATCAAACTATATACACAAAGAAAGTGGTTAAGCTTGTATTTATTATGATTACAGGGTTATTCTCAGAAGAAAAACCGGATCCACTATTCTGGACCATTAGTCCCGCCAGGTGGAAACATGGATGAAATGCTCAAAGAGCACGAACGACAAATTCAACATGCAGTTCGTAGAGCCCGTCTTGACAAAACCAAGATAAAAAAGGGTTATGCCGATAATGGTCAAAGGGAATCGTTACTGCATTATGGGTGAATTCATTGAGTCGATAAACGCCATTGTTATAACCATCCAGTTTCTAAATCATACAGCAGCCAGAAGTTCAAGTGTTGAAGATCCGAAACCGGGCTTCTAAATTGCTCAAATGTTTTGGTATTTTTTAATGGATTTTTTTGTTTAATCTTGTACAGGTTTAGTCTGGTTCAAAATACTTTTAACTATAAAAGGTCAAAATATAATTTAGGGAAAACTTTGGTGGTCAGTTAGTTGTGCTTCTGGTAAAGCTAACACATCAACACAACAATTCATGTAATTTCTTTTTTTGTTAGGTGGCGACATGCCTCAATGAGAACAAGTACAGGCAGATTATCTTACCTTTTGAAATGTGTGGGCAAAATATAGGCATGAAGGGGGGTGGGGTGGGTAGTAAGGCTGTTCACTGCACAGGCCCGTGATCGACTAGGATGTGGCTCGTTTAACACATGAGAGCTTGAGTTCGGCTCGTTATCTTTTATTATATAATATATATACACCTTAAATTTTTTATTAATATATTTACACACACACTACAAAATGACAATTTCTACTAATTTGATATTTTTAGTAACTTTCGTTTGCCACCCTTAAAAAAAGAAACTAAGTACGACAACTGTTTAGGTTTTTTCTTGATATGCATGTATAAATTTTATTAAAAGCGAAGTTGTATTTGAATAGGGTATTTTTTTGGTATCATGAGTTGTATGGAGTGCAACGGAATTGATACTGACCGAACACGTAGTGGTATCAGTATCATCTAAGCTTGTTCCACTAGTCGTCTTTATGATTCCGAGTTATATGAAACCACTTTTGTTTAACAAAATCATTTTGATAATTTCTTTTATCGCAAACAATATTGAGTAGTGGTACCATAACAAAAAGAACCTTTAGCGAGTAACAAAAATCATGCAACGTGTTTAGTTTGTTGATAGCATTATGTAAAATTTATTCAAAGTCGCATATACTGTTGTGATGTGCCTACCTTTGTCTATGTTTGCAAAAATTTTATTCAAAACCGAGCCTTATAAATTTGCTGCCACATCAACATCTGGCGGTGTAAACATGAGTATAAACGACTTGTATCAAACTCGAACTTAATTGTCTTATAGAGTTAAGAAAGTCCGAGCGTGGCGTATTTAAAGCCCAGCCTCATAAGAGGAAAAAAAAGGGTATTTAAAAGGGGATGAAAAAAAAATAGGTGTAATAAAATGGAAAGGAAATTAGCCGTTAAATAAAAATCTACCTATAACAAGCTTCCAATCATGTGACATATTTTGCTTTACCTTTACTTGTTAACCATCCTATCAGGTTTGTTGGAAACGGAATGTGGCACTCTCCCAGCCCCCCTCACTCAAAATAATTAACATATTTTTACTAACTTTACAAGTCAATGACACCAAACATAACAACCACCCTTTTGCTTCATTCATAAACCATCTAGGTTTCTTGTCCAACATCATACCCTTTTAATATACAATCACTTCAACTCTAAGTATCACAATACCCATATCCAATATTTGTATATAAACATTAACACTTGCATACAACTCCATATCTTCATAGAAAAATTGTTTTTTTTTCCGCCTAAAATGAGGTCAAGAACACAATATCCGGTTAACACCAAGCACATTGTCATCGCGATCATCGTTGTGTTCTTTCTCCTCTTTGTATTTCGATCAACATCTTCGTCTTCCAACAACGCCACGATCCCCCAAACCATCATTCCAAAAGCGGTTTCAGATTCATTTAGAAACATTCAAAAGGCGACCGAATGCTCACCAACATGCAACAAAATTCCGCCTGCTTTAGCGCAAGCGTTAATCCACTACTCGACGTCTACCATTACGCCACAACAAACTATCAAAGAGATATCCGTGACTAAAAAAATCTTAGACAAGAAATCGCCTTGCAACTTTCTAGTTTTCGGCCTAGGCCATGATAGCCTAATGTGGAGCTCACTAAACTATGGTGGGCGCACGGTCTTTCTAGAAGAAGACGAGGCATGGATAGAACAAATCAAGAAAAGGTTCCCCATGTTAGAGTCATACCATGTGACCTATGATAGTAAGGTGCACCAAGCCGATAGCCTTATGGAAGCCGGTAAAGGGTCAGAGTGCACCTCGGTTGGTGACCCGAGACACTCAGTATGTCAGTTGGCACTTAAAGGGTTGCCTAGTGACATTTACGACACGACATGGGATTTAATCATGGTGGATGCACCCACGGGGTACTATGATGAGGCGCCCGGGAGGATGAGCGCAATCTATACGGCTGGGATGATGGCGCGGAACCGAGAAGATGGGGAGACTGATGTGTTTGTACATGATGTCAATAGGGTGGTTGAAGACAAGTTTTCTAATGCATTTTTGTGTGAAGGATATATGAGGAAACAAGAGGGGAGGTTAAGGCATTTCAGGATTCCAAGTCATAGAGATGATCCTAGCAAGCCCTTTTGTCCTAAATTCTAGTTCTACATCTCACCTGATCATTTTGGTTTTAAAATATTGATCCTTCATTTCTTCCAATTGGTTCTTGTTCTTATAATAATCTTGATTTCTATTTTGTTTTTGAGCATGTAAAATAAATTGTATTAGATTAGATTTTTGAGCAATATACTATATATGATGAAATTTTGTTCTAAACCGCTTTTTTACATATACTTTTGATGAGGAAAGATCCGGTACAAATAGTTTTTTTGGTAAGAACTGTGAGAATCAAAGGAGGGTATTTTTTAAAATTTTTTTTTAAAATTTTTTTTTTTCCCCATATTGTTAAACATGTGATAATATTGAAAACTAAAAAAAAAAAAAAAAAAAAATGGTGTAGAGTAATTACGTGTAGAGTAATTACATAATTACTCTAGTGTAAACTAATGTATTTACCTTAATGACGTAATTACACTAAAAAAAATTTTTTTTTTAAATTTTTTTTTGTATTATTCATCTAGAAAGAATGTTTAAGCACATGGGAAAAAAAATTCTAAAAAAAAAAATAAATTTTTTTTACCCCCTTTGATTCTCACAGTTCTTACAAAAAAAACTATATGTATTTGATCTTTACTCTACTTTTGATAGCTTCATTTTATTTCCTAATGGTAAACTAATATCATGCACAATGGTATTTACGGAAAACATTCGAACAAACTGAACACTCATGACTCAACTATCACATCATATCAGAAACTCATTTATCTTATTTCTTCTGAAAGTGCACATTTCTATTTTCTTGTCTATCCCATATACAAATTGGAACCCCTATGATTTTTATCCACGCCACCCTTTCATAGATAGGGGCCGAACCATCCCACACATAAAGTCTTGAAAAGATGGTCGACCAGAATTCGTATTGCTCTTTCAGCCTCCACAACTCTATTGAACTGAAGTAAAAACTTCATACCTCCCACATATCTGAGCGAAAAGCCATAGTTCCTGCCCGGAGCTAAGTAATTGACCATGTTATTGAGGGTGGACAAATCCTTAGCCTCGCCTATTAAAGAACGTTATTCCCACATTTTTCTTGCCTGAGCATCAACCGGAGGAAGCTCAATATTAAGACCATGCTAATTAACACCCGTAACAGCCTCCCGGAAAGATCCCGTTGGAGCCATAGCAGACTCCTGAACATTCTCGATCACTAGGGGCAGGCTCAAGTCTAACAAAGACGGACGAAGTCTTCATAACATTCGGCTGAACCACCTTACTCCCATCTCGATTGATTTAGCCCCCAAGATGACGATATCTTGAAGTCTAGATAAATAATCTTGGACATTCTCAAGATTTTGTATCGAATAAAGCCGAACCGATTTCCTGCACCATCTCTTTAATTTCCACGGAATAAAAACGTCATCAAGACCCTCCACGTGATGGAAGGACTTCCACAACAATTCTGCGTTACATCCATCTAAGCTCATCCTTGTATTTGTGTTGATTAGTCTTCTCTAGTTCAATTGTCTTTCGCCTTCTAAGATCCGTCAGCTCCTCATCCTGTTGCTTGCTGGTGTTTGAAATTGTTGCCTTCCTCTCCTCTCTCTCTCTCATGTCTCTCCCAATTTAGTTAAGTATTTTTTTGAGTCAGATTCTACTCGAGAAAGACTAGAATAATTGCCCTACTTGACCCCAAACCCGATTTTCCGGAATTCATAAACATTTGGATCCATCATAAAATAATAGTGGCTCAGATTTTAATGTTTTTGAGCAAATATATATATAATGAATTACATGCATGCAGACAACTGATACTTCAGACTAGTAGTATTAATAATTCAGTTGAAAGATTGCAGAAGAAGTTGAAAATGCTGCTGCTGCCTCATGATCTTGGAAACACAAATATGCTCACTTTTTACAATACAAACACTTTGATCATTTAACTTTATTTTATTTCATTTTATGCATAATATTATACAAACACTTAATTTGTTACGTGTTGGTTTTATGTGAAAGGTTTGTGAGGTGGGGTACCAAATAAAGAGGCGCCACCTCATCACAACACCTGCCCTTCATGCCCCCGTGTCTTTTAATTTGTGTTGTCTACATATATTATTATTATTAACTAACTGCTACTCACAATGGACAACAACAAAAAAGAAGAAGATCATCATCATCATCATGTTGAGCATCTGTTGAGCCGGATTGAGGCCCTTGAACATGCCCATGCTCACCTCAAACAAAAGCTCATCAACATATCTCGGTTACCAGAAGAAGCAGCTCAGTATTTCAATATACTGCAGTCAATCAATGAGCCAATCCATATAACCGATTCCAGAGCTTACATCATTTACACCAACCCTGCTTGGCAGAAGGTGTATGGTTATAGTGCACCTGAAGCTCTAGGAAAACATATTATTGACCTTACTGTACGCCCTCAGGATGCCCCCATAGGTAACAATATAGTTGACCAAATTCTTCTTGAGGGGCCACCCATGGTGGGGAGTTTGTTCTTCTGAATAAGAAAGGGGAAAGATTCGTCAATTTCAGTTCTTCCAGGCCCCTTCGTGATCAAAATGGCACAATTATCGGGTTGACAAGCATATGCGTCATTCCAACCCCATTTCCAGAAATAACCCCGGAGCCCCAAATCGGTGCACCTACTACCGCTCCATCAGAGGTTCTGTGCATCAACACTCCAAAACCTGCATGGATGGGAGGAGTTTCATGGCCAAAAGGAGCAGCTCGTTCCCTTTGGCATTGGGTATACCAAACTGATCAAGAACACGAAAAAATGATTTCTTCTTGCTTACAACCACAGCCTTTATGCCAGTTTGACAAAGTATATGAAATCAAGTGGAGGACCTGCTGATTAGAGAACGTATTGGGGGAGGTACAATTAGCATTTCCATAAACAAAAATATGTTTGTTTGTTTTCTTTCTTATGGTATTGCATACATTTATTTATTTATTTTTGTAGGTTCATATGGGATGATTTTGTATCATGCAGTGTGGTATGGATCAGTATGTTCCGTCTCTCCCTGTTCCTCCTTCCTTCTTTCCTTGATACAGTGTACTCGTTTCTCACCTTCTAACCTTGTTGTTTGTATTGTGCAGGATGTTGCTCTCAAGCTATTTCCTAAACATGATTTCATCTTTTCCTTTAGGCAGGAGGTAATTTTTTAAACTAACCTTTAAATTTGATTCCTTTTTCTTATATACACATGTTTTGCATTGAAGGTATCTATGATGAAAAGGCTTCGGCATCCAAATATCATGCTCTTCATGGGTGCAGTAGCCTCACCCCAACACGTATGCATTGTTTACAGAGTTCCTTTGCCGGTAAGTCAACCAATTTACTTTCTGAAATGCATACAATTATGAATAGTCTTTTGATGGAATTAATGTTTGTGAAGTGGAAGTTTGTTCCAGTTAATTCACCGAAGGAGAGTCAGATTCAGTTTGATACATCATGTTCATATGGCCTTGGATATAGTAAGCACCATGCTTTAAGTAGAGTTGTACGTAACACTTGTTTGTACGACTGACAGATGCATTGTTTAGGCACAGGGCATGAATTATCTTCATTGTTGTATCCCGCCCGTCATCCACTGTGATTTGAAGTCTTCAAATATTCATGTGGATAAGAATTGGAAAGTGAAGGTATGCTTCATTTTCATGTTTGTACTCTTCAGCCGCTAATCATGACATGATCGAGTATGCAATGGAATGAATAGATTGGTGACTTTGGCCTGTGTCGCCCCAAGAATGAAAGCAAGGAAGAGATGGATCGGTATTTTTTTCTTCGTTCATGCTCTTGTTCTACCATAGTATGTCAATTGTTAACATAGAAAGTTGATGATTTATCTTTTTCTGTTAGCCTCGGTGGATGGCTCCGGAAGTTCTTCGTAATGAGGAAGCAGATGAAAAGTAAGCAACTTCAAAGTTAATGGTTTATTTTTGATGGATAGAAAAAAAAGCAGGCAGTGTTTACTTTTATGTATTGTATAGGTCGGATGTATACAGCTACGTGTGGTATTGTGGGAAATGACCACAGAAAAGATCCCTTGGGATGGTCTTAACTCAATTCAGGTTTTGTTCGACTTCCACCACATACAATACAAGTAGATTGGGTTGCATGGAGAAAGGAATATGATAATGTGGATGGTTGTAGGTTATTCAAGGTGTGGGGTTCATGAAGCAACGACTAAATATTCCAAAAGATGTGGATCCACAGTGGGCTTCTGTAATTGAAAGATGTTTGTGCAGGTAACTAGGTTCATTCTTTCTTTACCGCATGAGATTTTTATTATTATTATTATTATTATGTTGATGATGATGCCTATATAATTTTAAATGTTATTTGTATGTATTCTTGTTTTAATTCTCAGTGAAGCAGACTCAAGGCCAACATTCCAGCAAATACTGGATGACTTGAAAGAGTTGCAGAAACATGTCTCACTTCAACATCATAACATAGGATTGATTGTAAATTAAGACGAATGAAGTTGTTATTTTCATATAATTATTAATACCATCATACGTCCTACCTAGTCACAACCAATGTTTAAAACCCAAATCCAACTTAACTCTAACTCAAACTATTCTTTAATTAAACTAGTTGTATTCAACCTCCACGTTGCAGCGGGTCACGACAAAAATTCTCGAGACATCGGTTTGATTCGGTATTGGTAAGATAACAAAGAAAATACACTAAATAAATTAATTTTTTGTTACGTGTAGGCGTATATATGTTATATGTATGGGTCAGGTTCATTATGCCCCTTTAGTCCCGCACGTGTCTCACAAAATAATCTAAATCAATATGTTAAGTAATTAGCTAAGTTGTCAGTTTAGGGTGGGTTTATACTTCTCTTGCACGTGGTTAACAATCTATCCACGGTGACTTTCATTCAATCTTGATATTCCTATAACCCAAACCCCCCAAATAACGACAAAAAATTAGGTGGGTACACATAACTTTATCTAAAAAAAATCTTGTTGTCTTCTTTTTCATACCAAACCCACCACCATATTTAGCCAAAAATCACATTAACCTCACACAACACAACAAAACAAAACAAACCAAAATCATGAAATCTACACAAACATTAACCGTTTAGAAAACCCAGATCTCTTCACCAAGATTCAAAAATACATTTCAAAAAGCAAGCAACACATTTTCATAAATGGGGAAATGGAATTTAATAATCCCAACTTTGAGGGGTTGGAAGGCAGCAGTCCCAACTTGAATGTTGTAACACAACAGTCCCAACTTGTCAACCTTTTTATTTTAATGGTCCCAGACTAACCTCATTTAGTTTTCTCTGTTAAGTGCCACGTAGGCATCCCATGTGGCAGTCCACGTGGCAAAATCTGTCCAGTTGGAAAAAAACATGGGTCCCACTTGTTTTTTCAATAAAAAATTCTATTAATTATTTAAAAAAAACTTTAAATAATAGTAAAAAAGAATATATATAAAAATACACACACACACACACACACACCCCTACAGCTTCATTATCTTCACCACAACAACCACCACCGTCCACCACCACCGTCTCCGACAACACCCACCACCACCACTACAAACACCACCAAGCCCCCCCCCCCCCTCTCCCTCTGTGTTCTTCACATCAGAATACAAACCCCCTTCTACAAATCTGTGTTCTTCACAAACACCGCCACCACAAACACCACCCTACATCTTCAAATCTGTGTTCTTCACATCAGAATACAAACCCCCTTCTTCGACCCGTTCAATTTCTTCCTAAAAGGGTTTCTGTCAATAGGGTTTATGTTCGTAACCCTAATTTCCTCTGAAGCCGCTGACCACCACCACCACGAACTCAATCTAACGACGACGAAGACGAAGTACTCGCCCATCGATTGGGTCTCGTTCCAATAAAAGTTGATCCAAGGCTGTTCGAATATATGTCAGGTTTTAATCTTCTAGATATCTCCTAATTGTTGAAGCCTAATTGCTTTTTGGGGAAGAAGCCCTAATTTGGTGGGGAGCGGTTGGTGAGGTGGGAGTTGGGTGGTGAGGCAGACGGTGGTGAGCTGGTGACGGGTATTGGGTTTTGGGTGGGGGTGAACGGTGGTGGTTGGTGGGTAGTTGGTTGTGGTGCCAGGTGGTTGGTGGTGATGGTTGTGGTGGTGGTGGGTGGTACACAGACAGAGAGAGAAGAGAGAGATGAAGGTGTGTATTTGTGTGTGTTTTTATGTGTATAATATATATATATATATATATATATATTGATCTGATTTAAACATGTGGGTCCCACTGATTTTTTTTCTAAATAATATTAATCTGATTTAAACATGTGGACATGGTCCCACCTTTTTTCTTTGACAGATAAACACTTTTTGCCACGTGGGATGCCCACGTGGCACTTAACAGAGAAAACTAACTGAGGTTAGTCTGGGACCATTAAAACAAAAAGGTTGACGAATTGGGACTGCTGTGTTACAACTTTTAAGTTGGGACTGCTGCCTTCCAACCCCCCAAAGTTGGGATTATTAAGTTCCATTTCCCCTTCATAAATAGATTTCAAAAAGCAAAACCATTTCTCTTGAAGAAGTAAGCAACACCTGTATATACGTTTCAAAAAGCAAGATTTGCAGACATCGATCAACCTCGTCACCAATGCCAAACGTAAAAATGGAAAATATAAAATTAATCAACTCAGATATGGCGTATCATCATCGTCGAAAATAACAAACAAATTACGGCTCAGTGCCGCTACGGCTGCAACCAGAGTTGCCATGCCAAGAAGCAGACAACCAATATCGGCGTGTAAAACGAATACATAACGGACAACGACATCGGCAGTTGATGGTGTAGCGATAGCCGTGAATCACAAACACGACATTGGCATGTCAATAATATATCGACACAAACTCCATCACTGACAACACCACTGCCAACGGCGGCGATTTATCCCCGTCACAGGGGTCGTAGAGTCAAAGGGGGTAAATACCCCCACCACCCCCACAAAATTACCAAAATGAGCCACTTTATTGAGCAAACGACGTAAAGGCGTCATTAATGTAACAAAACGACCCTGAATGTGGCACCACCACCGCCATACGACGGTGTTTTCTAGAGAGAGAAAGTAGAGAGTAAAGAGAGTGATGTCTGCGAAAGAAAGGCGGAGTAGGGTATTTAAACCCAGCATACTCATATCAACAACGACCCCAACCGTGGAACCACCACCGCCATACGGCAGTGCATTCTAGAGAGAGAAAGAAGAGAGTAAAGAGAGTGATGTCTGAGAAAGAAAGGTGGAGTAGGGTACTTAAACCCAATATACTTGAATGACGGATATAACCTTGCTATTCAACAAAATTACAATATGTGCCACCTTGCAATGACATAAATACTTATGCTACATAACAAAATTACAATTATGCCGCAATTTACTGTTTAAATACCTCACCAGTTTAAATACTTCACCAATTAATATATATATATATATATATATATACATAGAGTGTGTTTTGTGAGAAGGGTGATAAATAATTATGTTCATTAGATCATATAGATGGATGGATGGGATTAAATGAGTGGCAAACTTGTAAATTGTGTGATAATATTATTAATTAAATGAATGTTGTGGGGGTATAAAGATAAAAATCATTTGATTTAAATAAATACTTTCATTAATTAAATAATTTAACCACCATATTTGAGAGGAATTCTCAGATTCCTTATGAAAAAAAGTCAACCACAATTGAATTCTTCTATTCATTGCATACGTTTAGATTAATAGAGATGGACTACTTTTTTAATTTTGATTTAAATAATTTTTTTTGAACGGCCAACAAAACGTTTCTGCCCGACTACCCATGGGACCCGTAAACTGGCGAACCCAAGAACCCCCCTCCCCCAAGGACTATGCAAGGGGCTAGCCAGGGTAGCTAGGCTTGCCCACGAGGTTTCCGAACCGAGGAAAACCTGATCTCCACCCGTCCAAACCGGGGAGAGAACCTCGATGAGTAGAGGTGGACTACTTCTTCAAGCAAAGTCATCTTCATCTTTTTTTTTTATGTATTTTGATAATTCGATTCATTATCTTGCCTTATTTTTTCTTTTTGTATGTAGTGCATATTATGATGTGTTTTGTGATTATCCAATAGTGTTAAAACACAATGTAAGTCCCATATAAAAGACGATGGGTTTTATGTTTAATCAAATAGCGTTAAAACACAATGGGTTGAATGTTTAGCAAATAGTGTTAAAACACAAATGGGTTGTTGCTTATGTGTTCAGATGGGTTTTATATTTATCCAATATTGTTAAAACACAGTGTAAAACTCAATGTAAAGCACAATGTGTTTTATGTTTAAACAATAGTGTTAGAACACAAATTGGGTTTGTGTTCGGATGTGTTTTATGTCCATCTCAGTCAAAACTCACCGATGGATGATTTTATTTTTCCAGAATTCATAGTAATGAAAATCAGATGTAGAGTTAATGTTTTTGTTAAAAAAACCCTAAAATATCTCAATTTTAATTAATGATTTAAATTTCCAAAATCTTGCTTAAGGATACATTTACCTTAATGCCCTTGAATTTAAAAAATAATAGTGCCACATGTCACTATAAGATTCCTTCTTACTCTTCTCACAATATAAGGTTTTTGTATGGGAACCCTTATCTGTATGTATATATATAGGTAGGGAAGGGATAATATGAGAACACAATATAAGGTTTTTGTATGGGAACCCTTATCTGTTGTTTCATTTGGGACAAATAATCGCTCGTTCAGCGATTGCTGTTGGCGTGGGGTTTTGCAAGATGTCATCATCATAAATGAAATGAATTAGTTCATCAAGTCAGTTTCCGTCACCTGTATCAAAAATTGGCCTGGAATCACAATTCGCTAAATATATTTTTCTAACGGATCAACTGGTAAGCCTTCATCGCCATCACCAATTCTCAAAAGCCATGATGCAAAATCCTTTAGGTGCTGTTGATCTGCTGATGTTGTAGCAGCGGTTGTTAGGCGCAATTTCTCAGTCAGTTTAAATACGGTCAGATATTTCCAAAAGTAAGATTGTGTCAAGCATGATCTAAGAAGTTCAGCCTTCGAACATTTAGGCTTGACTGGCAAAGTTTGCCTAAAATCTCCCCCAAACAAAATAGACTTCCCACCAAAAGGTTGCGAAACGTTGTCTGTGAGATCCTGCAACATTTTATCAAGTGACTCAAAGCATCACCGATCGTTCATTGGCACCTCATCCCAAATTATAAGACTTGTTTCTAGTAGCAGATTGCAAAGATTAGTTTTTTTTTAATATAACAAACTGATTCTTCGGTCAGCTCTATCGGTATCTTAAACCGTGAATGCGCTGTCTGTCCCGAAGGCAGTAAGAGCGAGGCTATACCTGATGCTGCAACGGCCAGCACAACTTGACCAACTGATCACAAGGCAGCAATTAAAGTTCTCCAAAGATACCTCTTGCCTGTGCCGCCATGACCATATACAAAAAATATGATCTGGGTAGACGTTTTTATAGAATTCATAACAGCATCATATATTATCATTTGTTGAGGGTGCAGCCTTGAATGAAGTGATACATGTTCATCTCTTAATCCCTGTCTGTCATAATATTTTTCTTCTAAAAGTAAGCTGCTTTGCAAAGCAGACACAATAGACAAATCAGGAAGAGACAGTCCGAAATCTGCCAGATATAAAGGTGTTGTGTTCGAGTTTAGTATCATTTCAATTTCATGCAAAACAAAATGTTTCAGGTCGCTGTCGTTCCACACACTGTAGTTGTCAAATGATACCTGGCGCACATTATAATTAATATCATCTGACATACATTGCCAGTTTTGTTCCCACAATTTTAGAGGATTTGAAATATCTCAATACAAAAGAAGGTATACAAACTGAGCTCTATGTTCCTTGGCGAAACCCCATTTAGCAGGCTCACTAATAGGAGTGTGCCATTCCTTATCATCACCAGTTAGACCAAGTTTCTCACATGCCCCCTGGAAGTTGGCATGACAACGCCATCTAGTGTTCGAACATCCGCATAAGACTGACACCCTCTTTGATAAGTCAGCAACAGCCTTAGATAAAACAACTCGCCAGTTGTTTGGTGTACAAACGATAGCCTACCAACTGGAGGTGTCTGTTTAGACAGCCTACACATCCAGTTTTTACCACTGGTATCCCATCTAAATTTTGAAAGGCAATCAATATAACGCAGATCCAAGCCAACGATATCTGCAACCTCTTCTTTACACGCCTCTTTTTGATTACTAACAAACCACTATGTCAACGTTGTTTTTCCAACATTCAGATAATTAGCTACTTCCGATAGTTTTGCAGACTGCCTAAACATCAAGTTTTGTTTACCCACGAGATGATCTGCTAGTATTTGAACTGCCGGACGTCGATGATGTATTGGGAAAGTAACTATTCTCCACGCAGCCTCTTAAGGACATGTGAACCGAGCATCCACATAGTTGCTGATTTCATCAACTATGACTGCGTCTTTTTTAGTTGCATTTTGCAATGTATCATCAACACGTGTTAATGAATATCGAATCCTATCAGCACCCTTTGATATATACTTGAACAGATACTTAATCATCATTGACCAGCCACATACTCAACATTTATATGGGCATCAAAGCGACGTAATAACGCTGCACTGTAAGGAACCACATAGCCATCCAAGAGGAACACCATTTTTAATGTATGAATACGCAGATGAGCACCTCCTGTAATGAACATAGCCAGCACTATCAAAACTTGTGGCTGCTTCATACGGCTTTGGGAACTTCTTTGAACAAACGCCATCTTTCATGCAAGGCGAATATTGTCTAGCCAGCCCACACGGGCCATGAAGCATGAAATCTGTAACTATCTTATGAAGTAATGGTTAAGCTACCGGATCTTGCACTTCAGCAGATATATATTGATCAAGTTGTTCATGAGTACGTATAATGTGCGCACTCGACACCCATAACAACGTATGACAATGTGGAAGACCTCTATTTTGGAACTCAATGGTGTAAAGATCTGTGGCAACACATTATGGTCAAATTAAAGTAGGGACTGTATGTATGCTAAACAGTGACTTATAAGCAGGAAATATCAATAACTGCTGTCACATCTCCAAAAGGTTTTGCTTCTCTAATGTATTTAATAAATGATCGAACCTTCAGTTGGAAAACCCTTGCAACAATGTCTGGTCTGTCCTGTGCACTTGAAACGCCAGCACGTACGATTTCTCTTGCGATTTCCGGCCAACGAACGTTGCATGTGAAGGTTATAAAGTACTGTGGATTTCCATAGACACGACACAATGCAAGTGCATCCTGATAATGTTTATACATATATCTAGGCCCACGTGTAAATGAAGAAGGCAAAAAGATTCGCTTGCCTACATCAAAGCCTTTTACATCAAACCTTTGAAATTGGATCGTGCAAACCATCCAAAAACTCACAGCGAAAATCATTCTGATGTAAACGTATGTACTGAAGACGACATTGTTCAATACAAACATACGCGTCAACCAAGTACTGTTGAAATAACCTTGACGCCTTTAATAAATGCATATACACATTATGGCGATCATGAATCTGATAGCTGTAATGTGTTAGCAGGATCATACTATGTTCATCAGCAGGCACTATACTGGACTCTTCATTTGCTACATCATCAGGCATTGTTGTTGCAGCCTCAACTAACAGTAGTTCCGGGGACCAGCCCTGTTCACCACATGGGAACAACAACGGATATTGAAGAGGCATGTATGACGCATGCAGATTACTGACCCGATGTGGTGTGTTATCTTTACTTCTAATAATAATATCAAAAGATTCAGCATCTGGATTTGCATCACATATGATTGCACCAATAGTACTTGATGAAGGTTTATCATAGCGACGGTCAGTAGCACGGCTATAAAGCCTTATTGCGAACTCCGGTATTTCCGGCTGGGCACAAAATTCACTTGCAGATTTAAAAAGCTTCACATATTCATTCTCCTGCTGTAACATGCAGGCAATAGCCGCTACCACATCCGGGCATAAATAATTTTTATCACCACCGGCAAAGAATCGAAACCTGTTTTCAACTTCATTCAACGGGTCAAAAATATACATTTGCAAAAACCTGGGCTTCTCACCAGGAGCTGGACATAAAGACCCTAACCAATGTGAAATTTGACCTGCAACTTTAAAGACATAAGGGTCCACACCTTGGTTAACCGACTCATCAACTGTGGCACCAAAAGAGGTCATGGAAAACATCGAATTATAACCCCGTATATTCATGAGGAAGTTCGGATCCGCAAACAATTGTTTCATTAGAAGCGGTGGGTCTGATGGGTATTCAATCTGCACCTTTCCAACATTACAACATCTATTAAATTTTGGAGGACAACTTTTGGGAACTGATGTTAGTCACTCCTCAAGCCAAAACAAAGTACCACAATACTCACAAACCTCTCTACAGGGCCCCATATCACCATAATCAGGAGATTGCAAAAACTCAGACGCAGACAAAGTGCAACGGGACCTAGATCGCAACATTGAAGCTCTATAAGCAGTTTGGCCACTGGATGGGCATGTTTCCTGCAAAACAACATCAGCACTGCCAATTCGCCATCGCTTTCTACGTGCACCAGATGAAGAACCAACACCAGCATCATCAGCTGTCACAGCTGGGTTCGGTTTATAAACAGAGCCCGACATATACGACGATCCAATACTAACGTTATCAAACGCCACACACTCGTCTACAATCTTTTTACCACTCCGTCTCCCACACGACGATCCAATAGCACCAGATGCCACTATCGCCTGGTCACTCTCTTCACCACCACAACTCCCACCCAACGACAATGAAGACATTATAAAAAAAAAACCTACATTATACAAACAAAGCAACAAACGATAGTAAAACATAATACTAAACAAACATCCTCCACAAAACAGCTGATGCTCATACGATTGCATGACATAATAAGACACCCGATAACAGTTAAACGAAAACGCATTTTTGTTAAGCACTTAAAAAATTTTATACAAATCAAATAACACACAGACATGCAACATGCATAGTAAAAACGCAAAACACTCCAACATTACAAACACTTTAACAACAATGACATGAAATGTAGGTTCTTTAAGCATTTAAAAAAACATAACATCAATCAAACGACATCAATAGAAGCTTCTAAACCAGAGATTACCTTCAACTGTTAATGAACAGAGTAAAAAAAAGAAAGAAGAAGTGCCTTGGTCGCGAGAAGAAAGAAAATAAAAAATAACCCACTAAGAAATCTTTAATGATAATATAATACCACTTACTAAACATGCAAATCAAGCTTAACACATGTCTAGACACCTCATCAGATAAGACACATGGCCAAAAGAGTTAATTAAGTGAACTAAAATTAATTATCATAAAAAATGGACACCCAAGGACTCGAACCCAGGCAACTAATCAACAAACATAGCAGGCAACCACCATACCAACACCTCAAACCTGTTAAGAAATTGACTGAATATTTGACAAAGTTTATCTCACTTGTTTTGCGATGCACATATTAACTTTAAGATATATTGAATAGTGCGTGACTGTCAGATTAGCTATCTACACACATATTATCATGTCACGTTGTAAGAAATGGCTTGAAACAAGATCTGAACCTTTAAAGATTGTGCAATGCAACTGACAGCAACATGAAAATACGTGTTCTCTTGATCTTCCTGTATAACATTGTCATAAACAAAAACACTGATTCTCATACAACCTTGATTGATGAAAGCATTTGGATTCAGGTAATAGTAGAGGATAAGAGCACACAAATCTATAGGTTGAATATTGCTATGCCTACTAATAGATAACATAAAACCATCTGTCCAAATTCAATGTGGTGACCAAAAGACATCTAATATCCTTTGAAACTAAGGTGTGAGTAGTGAATAGATATTTGAACCTTTCACAGATGTCTTGTTACACATTAAACAAAAAAAAAATCCTCCTTTTGTACATGAAACTACAATAAGTTCCAATTTAGAGCATGAAAGTTGTGACACTTCGAACTTTTCAACCCATAATCACATACTTATCAAAGAGTTACTATCTATTTGGTGAATAGTCATATACTTACACAAAAATACTTGTAATGTCAAACATCCAACTTCAAGAACATGGGGAATCATAAACTGGCCACGCTTGTTCAGAACTTCTCAAACTTAACAGGTCTGTATCTTGACAATGTGAACATATGATGACAAAGATCTGACTGGCTTGACATGATCGTCACATCGCTTGCTATCGAATAAAATCTGTGCGACAAATTGAAAAAAGCACAAAATTAACATCTGCAATTCACATTAAAGTTCAATTTCTATTGATTAAAAAATATGACAATTATTAAGTTGTTTAGTGAATGATCTAGCAAGGTTAGTTGGGTTGAGCTCGTAACATTTCAAGCTAACTTGATTCAACTCGTAAGCTCCAATCTGAACTGTCAATTGATTTATATTTGGTTCGAGTTAACTTGTGGATTAGTAAGTTATGTTATTTATTATTTGGTTATACACAGAGCACTGTTTTTTGCGTATGCTTTTGGGACATAAATGACCTAGAGCGCCTTGTGCTGTTATGATCCAAGTTTTTTTATTTAGGAACAAAAGACTCTTGTAAAAGAATTTGCTAATACTTGTGGTTTAAGATGAGGCCTGATTGCTGACCTTGTTTCTTTCTAATTGCAGTACTTGATCACTAATTTCAGTGACTTCCAGTTGGCATGCCTTGGAAGTTTTTTGCGTCATGAATCTGTCATCTTCTTATCTGGCCTTCCTTTCATTTACTTAGAGAGGGCAGGATGGTTCAGTAACTACAAAATTCAGGTTATTACTCATCAGTTTACCCAAGTTTTTATCAGTATTGTTTTTATAAATCTTTTTATTGCCATTGATATTGAACTGCTTTAGCTGTTTTGATATAATTACCATGTATCCTGTGGCCTGTAATCTGAACTTGAAACTTTATGCTGAATAAATTTGTAGATGTACATATATGCTGAATAAAAGGGTTGAAATCATCTTTATTGATAATTGAAAATTACCAGAACTCAGAAGTTCACTTCCTTAATGTAATGGTATGTTGGTGTTTTCACATCTAGAATCCTTGGATTTAAAAAGAGTGCCTCAGGCGCAAGGCGCAGGTCTTGGGGCTTTTTCGCTCAATACATAAAGCGCCCAAAGGCGCAAATTTTAGGGTTTTTTTTTGGCATGAGGTGTGCGCAAAATCGTGCAAGTCTTAAAAGATCTGGTGCATAAAGATTTTAAATGTTTAGGCGTTTAACAAAGCATTCTGGTGGAATTATTGTAATATAAATACAGAAAACTTATCAACATGAAGTTATTATCGACCTTTTTGCGACTCCTGTGACTGATACCCTCCTCTGACTTTCTATTTTTCTTTCATTTCACTGTGTATTTGATCATAACCCTATTATTCTATTTCCTTTTTTAACATCCATACGTATAGAATACTATTTTTATTAATCCTATTATTATTATTATTATTATTATTATTATTATTATTATTATTATAGCAATATAACTGACTTAGTTTAAATCTTGTCTTTCTCTCATTACTTTAAAAGAACGTTCTATAAAATTATAAGCGTGTCATTGAAACCTACTTATTTTTCTCTACAGAAGTTTCAATAAAAACGGAACATGGCCAATTATAGTATATTTTACTATTATAATTAAACGGTTCCTATAATAGTACATGCTCGGCTAGATACCCCTTGTTTTTAATGGTCATATTATTCGTTACTTACCCGCTTAACAATATTCATAATATAATTTCAAATATTTAATTTATATTCTAAAAAGAACACGTTGTTACAATAAAGTGATAAGGATTTGTGTGTGATTGAAGGAAATGATGGTTTCATGTACAACGGACTAGATGTAGAAAAGGCAAAGGTATGTATCAGTGAATCATGCGGACTTGGAGTTTTCAAAGAAAACAAAGAGAAAGATATAGTGACAACTACTACTACAGCTGCTACTGCCGCTGTTGCTACTGCTACTAATACTGTTGCTGCTTGATGCGTTTGGTTTTAGTAATTAGCAAAATGTCATTTTTTTCCAGTGCCAAAAACTTGTGTTTTAAATTCCAAAACAGTGGTTTTGGGAAAACGATTGATTTTTACAAAACCTTTTAACAAGTTTTAAATTTAAAAGTAAATGATAAATACTTAGAAACTAAAACCAACATATAGGCAGAGAACCTGACGTGTATCGCATAGCTTTCTAGGGTAAATACCGAGTATCGTATTCCTGAGAACACACTTTCTCATACTCAACCTTTCATCAACCAACTAATCGGGTTTGAAAAGAAAAACAATACGGAGGGGTTCTAAGAAAAATAGTTTTTGAAAAAGTTTTGGGTTTTCTAAAATAAAAAGATAGAATTGTAGAGATAGTGAACATGCACATCTTGGGGCCCTCCGTATAAGTAGTTAAGTTTATTATTAGAAATAGTATTAAATTTAATTATTTATGAGGAGGACGAGAGTGAGCTTGAAGTGTTGACTCCTTGATAGAGAATCGGGGCCACTACTGAGTAGTATGCTTAACCTCCCGATGCGGGCCCACATGGAGTTTCACCAGCTTATCCCTGCTTTTGCAAGTGCTTCCCAAACCACGGTCAAGTCTCTGCTCCTCTAACTCATCTTCTTTTTGAAATGGAGGCTTGACTTCTGACCTGGAACACCGTACACCTCCCTTACCTCTCGCGTTCCGTACCGAAGGATCCTTCCTTAGAGTCAGTCCTGGCGACATCGTATCCCTAAGTAGGCTAAAGATCATGAAGACCGAAGGATCTCTCTTACAGTCAACTCAGGCGACATGTATCCCCATTGGTTAACGGTTTTGTACTAACGAGACCTAGATATAGAGTTCTTGTTTAATTTATCTTAAATGTGACACTTTAATATTCATTGATCAAGTAAATATAAAGTTGGTTCATTGATTTATGACTTAATTAACCCAACCCATAACCTCCCGAGATGAATGAAATCGTTGACAAAGGTGGAACATAATCCTAAAGGTGTGCAATCCGAATATCACTGGTGCACCCGTAGGGAATCCTCCCTATACCAAGAAAGTCACTCATTCATCTAGGAAGGACCAGAAATGTGTCACTCAGATCTGGTCCACTTCAGAAACCATTGCTTAGAATCCGGTTTGGATATCAGAAGCCCGAAGGATCTGTCTCACTACCGGTTTCCTCGCCTTGGATCTAGCTCAGGACTACCAGAAGCTGATTAAACCTCCTGATAGTTTACTTTATTGACTAAGTTAGGATTGTAAGTTTATTAAGTTAATCATCATTTGAACCTGTCACAAGATAAAAAACAAGGATTAGAAAGAAGATAACACAACAAATAACTAAAAGTAAACTACTACTAATAGCAATAAAAGTATACAAATCGAAGTGGGTTCGGAGATCATAGAAAGATACAACCATACGAATGATCAACCCATGAACATGGTTGCTCATAGACAAGCCTTCCCATCTCCTGGTGCTAGGTATCTAGTGTAATCCTCACGACCCTCAATGTTTATTGCATGTACTACTCTACGATCCCATGCTTGGCTAAGATGATCAAGGTAGGACAAGGCCTAACCTTGGTGGGTTGTAAGGATGGCCCTAAGGCCTCCCAAAGGACCCCAAGATTTCTGTAAGAACCTTGGAAGTCGACCCAAGAGAGCACAAGACTAATGAAATGGGATGGGTCAAATGGTTGAGTGGAGCTTGCTATTTATAGACCTGCCAGGGCAAGCATGGGCGTGCCACATAGTGGTGCACAGATGTGCTATTGTTCTTCGTACATTCCGTTGGCTGCAGTCTTGCCTATCTGTATTGTTTGTCCCCTGCACGAGCATGCCAGGGTACTTGGCACGGCCGTGCCATGTCTTTTGGCTAGATTTTTTGTCCCCAAGTTTGCTGCGTTTTCTTCTAGCATGCAGGGCCTTCGTGCGAGCATGCATGGGCATGCTGGGTCAGTCCAGGACTGGTTTTATCATTGTTTAAGTCCCCGGATGGTCTTCAAACATACAGGGAACATGCTGCAAGTCTTGTGTTCTCAGGAATCTCTAGTTTTTACCCAAAAATCACTTGTTTCCGGTGTGGAGCTCCAATTTCCTGAGAAGTGCAAATAGGAATGATATAAGTACCCAAAATCAGTAATTTAAGCCCAATTCTATCCTATTATGAGACTTATCATGCATGTTTTATATGTTAATTTTGTGACACATAACAATACCCCACACTTAGACTATTGCTTGTCCTCAAGCAATCAAACACAAGCATATCTAAGGCAGACAGTAATTAGGAAATCCTCAATCCACTTATTTATTTTATGAGAAAAATAAAACAGCATGACACGCCTACTCAACCCTTAGATTATGCTTAAACCTATACTTGCTCACAATGTTCACTCGACACTGGGGTTTATCTTTTTAGTGATTTTTGGGGGTGAACACTCAAGTCCGAACCAAAAGTCGACACAAGTCATAGGCTTGTATGCAATTCAAGTCCTCGTCTCTAAACTGAATAGCTAAGGTAAATCAAGGGGACTTTTATTCGGGTTGTAATGTAAGGGTGCGAAAGATAAGACAACTACCCTTTTTCTAACTAAAAGTATCTACGGAGAGGAATGAGTCACTGAATCACAAAAGACCATCATGAATGAGAAGATGAAGAAGCCACAAGACGTGGAGGATGGCGGTAGCGGCGCGCGGCATTTTTAGCAGCAATTTCTGAGAGAAGTCTGGTGTTGATTCCACGTTTTTTCATCATTGCTACTTCACACCTTACAGTGTAGTCGATGTTGCTTTGTTTTCTGACCTTGCGCTCGGCTTTGTATCGAATAGAGCCTTCCTAGATCAACATCGTGTATTCGAACTGTGAGTGAGTCGAATTCTTACTGCATTTGCCTTCATGAGACCAGTTTCCACACTTGATGCATCTATCATACCGTTTGGATCGTCTTTTTGCAGCACTTTTTGTGTCCACAAAAGGGTGGATTTTGCTCCATCTTTCGCCACAGCTTTCTTTCATCAGCCATCTTTTCAAAAATAATCTATATCAGCTCTGGAGGCAGACGTGGCTAAGCAATGTGGAAACATCGAAGCAAGTGTTCGTCCAACGGGTGCATCTTGAGACAGCGAGGAGGGAAGCAAGAGAGAGATGAGAGATCACAGAGAGAATGTAGAGAGAGAGCAAAGAGAGAGAGAGATATAGCAGCATTCCAGTTCTTTTAGGTCTCACCGGTCAAAGACCAAATTTTGAACTTTTAAGAACTTTTATTTCTTTTGGACTCTCCTTTTGGGCTTCTCTCTTTATTTTCGGCTCTCTGTTTATTTTGGCTCTCTCCTACATATTATTATATATATTTTTTTAGAAGATCTCCGTCTTGGTCCTGTCTTGTGTTATTCCCTCCTTTGACAATGGTATTGCCTTTCTTCAACTTGCAGTCTCGAACCCTCGGTGATGACCAAGTCTTGAAGCTGCTTTTGTGACGCATGATCGGGACTCATTTTATCAGGTGAAGAAACTAAAGGCTAAGGCCCAAAGTGGTTTTCTAGGGGTAGTTTTTATATTTGGAGAAATACCTAAATGTTGGGGGCGGAAATTTCTCAAGCAAAAGAAACGAGTTCTAACCGTGTTGGGGGGCGGAAATATTTATCTAGTTACCAGTTTTAAAATAAGAATATGCATAGACACACAAGTTCTAACCGTGTTGGGGGCGGAAATTTCTCAAGCAAAAGAAACGAGCAATAAATTTTAAGACCCTAACCCGTAATCACGCGATCAACGCCCAAATCATACGGGTTTTACCTTACTTAAACCACTCCCGATTAAAACTTTGAAATTTGTTATAAGTCAACCCATTAAGATTAAATACATGTTTGATTCACACAAATTTTTACATTTTAATAGTTAAAACATATTTTAAGATGTTGCGTTTTAACGGGAGTTCCTTAGATTCTAATGCGGAAGCTTGAATGAGTGATCGGGTGTGTTCGGCTCTTATCGCGACTTGATCCTTGCTCTGGGACTTCCATCACATGTTACCTAGCACCATTACACAAAGAATGGTTAGTGAGTGGTCAAATGAAACATTTAAACTAGTACTATAGTCGTTACACGTCAAAACGGAACAAACTAGGCCAAACGGTCCTTAATCAGGAGAACAAATTGCTGCAACTTATGCGCAGCAGCTGTTCGGATCGCTTTTACCCCTTCTAAAACCCAAAATCTGACTTAGACTTTCAAATGAGAATTGTTCTACGCTCCGAGATCTTTCTAGACATATAAAGAACACCTCCTAACGATTTTTCTACGATTTTATATGGAATTTTAAAGTTCGCGCTGTCTGGCTATTCTCTGCGCGCGGTCGTCGGTCTCAGTGAGCGGCCGGTCGCAGAGAGCTGACACTTTTTGAGCCCTCTGTATAGGCCGAGCGGCCGCTCACTCAGCCCGAGCGGCCGCGCACAAGCCTCTGATGTTCGTTTGGTGATTTTTAAGCATGGGAATCATGTTGCAACCGCATTTGATGATTCCCGAAGCCTAAGTATTGAATTGCCGACTAAATAAACTTTTGTTTGACTGAAATTATAGTCTGGTTCATGATGCTATTACCCGGTTCAAAGTTTTAAGTGTTTATGTTGATTTTTACCCATATCGACCCGTTAAGGCCTTGAATCAAACAAGGCACTTTTGACTACTTAAATTGCATACCGTTTGAGTTGTCAAGTCATTAGACACTTGATCAACAAAAGCGTTTGTCCGATTTGTTTCATTTTTACTTAGGTTCTTAGAATCAACCTTTATTAATCCTTTAAATCCCCAAAATGCCCCTCATGGCCAAATCTTGGGATTTAGCCTTTCGTGGCGAAACTCCTTGTTTCAAATCCAGTGCTTTTGACTCAATGACTTGTTTAAAAACCTCTAAGTCCTTCCGACTTAGAGTTTCATCCTTTCTCAAGTTTTCACTTGTTTAGTCAATTTTAAGCGTATTAGCGCGCATTTGACACAGTTATGAAAATAACTTACTTTATTGGCACCCACACTTCATGTGAGTACTTTTATCACCTATGTCGCTTCGCCCGAAGGCGTTTATTTGACTACGGACTTACCGGGTGGCTTTGACCCATATCCATACCTTGTGTTTATCCTCCATGATTCTTATCATCGAGCATGCACGCGCAAATGCATTTACCTGTATGCTTTCTAAATAGACAACATTAATTTCTCGGAACTCAAATGGCAATAACTTGCCATTTGACCTCAAATGGCAATAACTTGACATTTGACCCGTTTAACTTTATGAATCTTAATGCTTGGAATACAAGCATCAATTGTTGGACTCACATGGTGAGGGCATCACCTTTTGACACGTTTAGACTCATAGTTCGTAATATTAGGTTACCCATGTTTTTATCCATGGTTCAAGTGACACAAACTTGACCCATTTAACATCATGCTTAACGACTCCATTCATTTGATTTTATTTGGAATAAAACATCATATCTCACATACCTTTATTAGTTGACCCGTTTGATGGATTTCTCCATTTGGTCATAACTCATTACCATAACTCATTACCACATTTTGTATTGAGTGCACATAAGGCGGCCCACTTAATAGATTCTACCCCTTGGGGTTTATCTTTATCTCACACTCAAGATTTAAAACTAATGTTTATAACAATTAAGCTATGTTATAGTACATTGGTGTAAGTAAAACTTACCTCATATTCGTTCTTGCTTCCATACGCATTACTTGCATTCGTTTGACCCGTTTGCATCCCTAGTTCTTGTACCTAACTTAGGGACATGTCAAACTTGATTATTAGAATACATAACATGGAATTAATTCACTATCCATAAATCATGTATTCATTACCCATTTATAGCTAAATCCATAGCCATTTTCTTATATAGAATATGCAATTAACATGGCTTATTACAAACCAATTATCACATACGATTGATAGCTCTTACATGATTCTAATTTCTTAGTTTCACTAGTGTTCACCAAATTGGCATTTAATCAAACACGTGGTGTGCACCCACCAATTCACTTGATTTTCATGAGTTTAAGTTTATCAAAACATACTCATCTACCTAATAATCACCATATCATGTTATCTAGACTTTTACGCCTAAATTCCTCATTATAACAACTCTTAAGAGTCAACTAAATCATTTAACATAGAGGGTTTCAACCTAGAAGTTAAACCCCAATTTTCACATTTTAGCATAACCATATGACTAGAATCAAACATACATGTAGAATGTGATTCATAAGCAATTTAGGTATGATTGAGGCTCCCTAAAGCTAGAGAAACCTCTAACAACTAATAATCTCACGTTTTGTAACCTACCAAGATTTTTACCCACTTCAAGCTTGAATAAAATCATCAAATTAAGGCAAATAAGAGTTACCTTTGCGTTTATCAAACTTGGGTGATTCGTTTTAGGGCTCATGTAAGAAGAACCCCTTTGATTTTGGCCTTGATTGGGCTTGTTCTTGTTGATT
The DNA here is from genome assembly GCA_030844895.1 of Ambrosia x helenae. Taxonomy (NCBI): domain Eukaryota; kingdom Viridiplantae; phylum Streptophyta; class Magnoliopsida; order Asterales; family Asteraceae; genus Ambrosia; species Ambrosia x helenae. The sequence continues at coordinate 32,919 of JAUTDX010003035.1, forward strand.
AGGGTTGTAGGCAAAGGAGACAAGTGGAGACTTGCCTCCTGATGATTTTCGTGACACACCAAGTGTGTGTGTGTTATTATTTTTTTTTCTTTTAAATTTCATAATGATAAAACCAAGTTTATCATTTAGGCAACTATGGTCCCTCAAGTTTAGTCTCGGTTCATTTTGCTATTAAAACTTAATGTACCAAGCTAGCTTCTAATATTATTTCCGTTTCATATATAATAACATTCATTAGCTTGTTTTCATAATAGAACATAACCCAAGTTCTTGTTGATCGAGTCTCGTTTTATTGTTTCGCTAATCACGCCTAATGGCGTAATTAGACGAAACGAATGGTCTTGGGGTGTTACATAGATGATATATATATATATATATATATATATGTATGTATATATATATATATATATATATATATATATGTAAGCGTGGTGCTCGATAAGGCTCAAGAAACTCTCACGGACAAGCGGGTAGGATAAAGTATATATTTTAAGCATAATTTTCAAGGCGTTTTCTACTTGCCACACAACCTATTCTTTATTTTATTTTAAGTGGATCTTTTGGATTTTTATAAATTTGTCTTATTTCGACTATCCTTTTGTGTGACCCGTTCGGCAAAGTGCCTAATAGTGATCACTCGGACAAGTCTAATAGATTATATTAACCTGCCAAAAATAACTGTGAATGACGCTACGGGTATCAAGCGGATAAGAGGGTACCGATAGCATATAAATAATGATAAATGACCCACTAGATGCAATAAAATAAGTAGCAATAATGGCCCACCCCACACTTAAAGTTTTTGCATAAATTTGAAGTGTAGCAATGGAAAAAGAGGCAAGAGAAACTAATACTCCCCTGATAGTGGCGAGTCCACCAGCGTGTGGTCGAAATCCACATCCTCAAAAACAGGCATGTCGAAATGGTGGCTCCACAATATCATGCTGTCATCAACCTGTCTTAAATAACTAGAAAAGAAAATAAAGTAACAAAGATAAATAAAAACTACATCCTAAGATAGATACTAACACTAAGGCATTAGCCGGTGGAACGTGTCCGGGCATGCACCGTGCATGCAATCATACAACAATACAATGTCAAATGTCAACGAACCACAACAAAATAAAAAGAAAAATAAAAAGAAAATAGTGTCATAAGTCAACAAACCATCAAATCCAGTCAAGAACCTCATCAAATAAACATGAGAGAGGGGAGATCAAACTGAGCGGCTGTGGCGGGAGCGGTGACTGGTGCGGGAGCTAGAGTCTGTGCAGGAAGCCATGTGTCTGGCGAAGTCCTTCCGAAATGACCTGAACTCTGCAGTGAGTGTGTCGAGTCTGTCCAGGATGGTGCGGAAGACGCTTCCCCGCTGATGGGCTTGATGTCCTGTAGTGGCTGCAGGTGGTGGTCTTGTCGATGCTCGGGTGGTCGGTCGCTTGGATGCAGCTGTTGACGACTCTGGTATTATGGCTGCAGCAGCTACTGAGGACTCTGCTCCTCTTGTCTCAGCAGGTGCTCTCTCCCTGTGTGCCTCCTCAAATGCTGCCTCATCATCCCAACGTCTCTTCTTATTATCTACCAGCTTCAAAGTCTTACCAAAAGGCTCTACCCGCGTTGCGGGGATGGGGTTTGTAAAAGCGTACATTACAAATTTGTATATGTGCATCAAATATAAAGGGTTTGCATATACAAATTTAGATTCAACGTTTTAACATTAAATTTTTTATTTATCAACTTTGATCTCAATTCTCACAACAACCTCCCACCATTTTCTCAACATCCAAAACCCAATGTGGGAAGCACTAAAAACCAATGAAATGTGGAATGTAGTTCAAAAATTCCTATATTCACATCAAATATAACAGGGTTTGTATACTTATGGTCAAATAAAGCCTAACGTCAAAGAAAGTCAAACGTATTAGAAAAGTGTGTGAACAAGTAAAATAAAAATCCAAATAAGGAGAAAAACATTAATATGGTTACTATTACAATAATGACATTCAAAACAAAAACCAACGATTAATAGCCAGCAACATTACATAACAAAATTGATATTATAGAGTATACAACTGGTTTTACATTACAGAATAGGGCGAGCTTAGTCTACGACATGTGCTTTTGGGGGCTGAAGTTGTCACCCCGCTTTATCCATATTTGTTTTTCGTTTAAAAATTGAGCACACCTTGTAGGGTAGGAAGAGGTACTTCACTTGACTCTACATTATGGTTTACTGTTGATAGCGTGTTTTCGCTCCACTCTACATTGTGGGTCAATGTTGCTATCGCATCTTCCTTCATCTGTACATCTTCAGAAGCTACTTTAGATGATGATGCAGCCTGCAGATCACAATCCCAATAGAAAGAAAAGATAAGAGCATAGTTTAACTTCTTTAGTAGGCTATTTTTTTGCTAGTTAAATGCATACGGCCCATAGCAAACATTGTATGCAGAAGAGACAATTTATAAAAAACTGTCTAAATTGCGTTACTATGATTATAATGAACCTACATTATACAAACCAAAAAAGTTACCTTTCTCATGTTTCATGAGTTGTTACTACTTGGAGAAGAATCCAGGATTGTCTTGTATTTTAATTTGAGGAATTGATTTCTCTCTAAACATCGAATGAAGCTCCTCGTCACGTACATGTTTGTTGCGCGAGTTTGGCATACAATATATGACTTTGGGCCCTGAGATTTCTATCCCACTTTGCAAAATTTCCTAAACAACAAAAATGTTAGAAAATTCTATTAATATTATGTATGTAAAATAAGTTTAAACCGGTAATAGGAAGAATTGTACAATTTATTTGGACTGTGAAAAATAATTAAACTGACCTTCATCATATTCCAAGAGTTGTTACGACTTGGAGATGAATCAAGAACTACCACATACTTTATATTCCAAGACCTGTTAGTGCTTGGAGATGAACCAAGAAATGCCTTACAGGTAGGGTTTGCCATTATTCCATGACTTGGTACACATGGCAGTCGCATTAGCCACCAAGTGGATATCTCTAACCTTCTATCCAACGTATAAAGAAAACCAAACAGTCGTCCGCCGCGCGAGCTCAACCTACGTTACGTTCTCTCAGGAGCTGAGAATCTCACCTCATTCTGCAAAATTTCCTAAACAACAGAAACCAAAGAAAGGTTTATTAATATTATGTATAATACAAAGCCAAAAGAACAGTCGCTCCATCACCATCGCCCTGATTTATGGACCTCATTGCCAACACCAATGTCATCACCATCACCACTATTGAGGGAAAAACGGACCTCATTGGCAACGCCAATGTCATCACCATCAGCACCATCGAGGGTAAATTTGGCGGAAAGGAATACAGAAGAAAGAATGTAGCCTTCCTATGGATTGGATCCAAAACAATTCTTGAATGGGGTATTCAACTGTACACTAACATTATCATCCAACACGTACCATTTAAATTGCTGTGACATCATCATCACAACACGATCACCACTGCCACATAGCATGCGCATCTGATATCATCAGCACTGCCAATTCACCATCGCTTTCTACATGCACCATATAAAGAACCAAGACCAACATCATCAGCTGTCACAGCTGAGTTCGATTTGTATACAGAGCCCGACATATACGACGATCCATCAGTAGCGTAATCAGAATCCACACAGTTGTGTAAAATCCCTTTACCACTTCGTCTCCCACACGGCAATACAACAGCACCAGACGCCACTATCACCTGATCACTCTCTTTACCATTACACATCCCACCCAACGACAATGAAGACATTATTAAAGAACCTACATTACGATCATGCGGCTGCTTAACGTTTTGAGTAGCGCTTAGAATGTGGGGGTGATGACAGCTACAACGCCGTAAAAAGCAGGGGTGGTCAAGATTAGTTAACATGAGACATTTCAATACAGCATTAGACAGAATCGAAATCTTACGTAGGAAAGTGGAATACGTATCTATTTGACTTGCTTTCTTATGCGAACTAACCACCTATCTTCTGGTCTCCCTAATTCTTGTCTACATACTACACAACCATCTGACTCGCTTTCTTATGTGAACTAACCACCTATCTTTTGTTCTCCCTAATTCTTCTCTACATATTATACAACAATTTTTAATGCCTTTAGCAAACAAATACTGACCATGTTATTTGTTTTGTAGTATCATCATTTGTAATTAAACACTAATAAACCTTCTAATATAAACATATAATTGTCAAATATGCTGCTAAACAAACTTAGCTTTAAAGACGCTTTGCGCGAACATCATTAGCAGCCATTCTGGAAACAGATATCAAGCAACAGCTAATACTTATCCAACGGTGACACCTATAATGCACCTAACTGATATCACGACACAAACCTTTACCAAGGATGATAAACTTATATTTGTTGATAATACCCCGCGCTATTAATTCATCAAAGCCTTATAATCTTGTCCCAATTACAACGGCTTTACCCTTAAACAACCATATGACAGAAAGCACAAAACAATACCAAACATTCTCATAAATCTTAAACTATAAACACTCCACAACACTACGCAAACCCCCATTATAAACCTACCTAACATGCTATATGTACTCTTTATCGCCAAATAATCTTTATCAAGGACGGCTTCATCCTAACCCCTCACCACATAAACCTCCATTATCAATCTAATATATACCCTACACATAAACCTCTATAAAAAACAAACCTAACTGCTATACTACTCTATATAAGCACATAAACCTCTATTATCAATTTTACGCCTACACTATATATACCCTACATCACCACACAGACCTTGATAAACAACAATGACATCCGCATCCCCTATATAACCTTCCTAAACTTATCAAACGTAAACAAAGAACTGCAAATTAATATCAAGCATACGAAAACCCGAATCAATCTAAAGCTAACAAACAATGAAAAGCAATGACCAGAAAACAGTAGCCTTACATCGGATCCTTCAAAAACCATCATGTCCGTAACACAACCGCCTAAACCCGGATCTACCTGCATAAACTAAACAATAAACAATCAGATTTATCCACACAATCACAATGCATGCAAACGGTTTCAACAAACAACAACAACAACAACAACAACAATAATAATAATAATAATAATAATAATAATAATAATAATAATAATAATAATAATATAACAATAATAATAACAAAAATATTAATAAGAAAACATACCATTTGGAAGAGAAAACGTTACACCATAGAAATCCGCGTAACATATAAGCGGGGTGACGGCGAACGGCGACACTTGAGATGGCAAAGAACGGTGGTAGTAATGACGGCGTACGGAAGACGGTAACAGTTGAGATAGCAAGGAACAGTGGTAGTAACGGCGGTGGACGGTGACAGTTGAGATGGCAAGGAACGGTGGTAGTATGGCGGCGGACGGCGGGCGTATCAGCAGAGACAGAGAGAGAAAGGAGATGGAGTGTGTGTAGGAGCGTGTGTGTGTGTGTGTTTATGATCGGTTATATGAATACGTAACGTTATATGTATGAGGAAGCAGAGGGAAAAGCCATGTGTCCGGACAGGTGGAAAGTTTTTTTTTTTTTAAAAAAAAAAAAAAAGGAAAAAACGGAGTCTACCTGACTCGAACCCGGGTGTGACACAAACACAAACAACACCCACACAAACTGATCTGCAACATCATTTGTTTATTATTCCTAATCTTCTATATAAATAACCTTCTAACCAAGGTGGGCCAGGCCTCATAAATATAACCACTGTTCAATAAGCATAGGTATTAATATATTTATAATTCTCATCATGTGTTTGCTACAGTACATTTTGTGGGTTTCTAACTTTTAAACCAAAGTTTTGTTTATTTCTATCTACCTCTTTGAATTGGCCGACGCTATGTACCCATTGCCGTTGATTGTTCTCTTCGTTTTACAATCACATTATGTCTTTACATTATTATTTTTTGTCTTCAGCTTCTTATTATTTCTTCTTATTTATCTTCTAAATACGATACTTTATAAAATCTCGAGAGTATCTTTGCGATATATAGTGCGTTACAAACTTTGTAAAAACCGTTGTGACGTACTTACTTTTATCTACGTTTCAATAAAACTTTCATCCAAAATTGAAAGGGCAAAATATCATGTTTCAATTCTTATTTTGTTATTTACTGTGACAAATCTAATGTTTGAACATCGGCCTGGGCTTTTGTAGTTATCTCGAAGTTCCGCTATAAATGTCATTGAAAAAGAGAGAGTATTTGAACCGATATTTGTTGTTTGTTCGGTTACTATAACAAGTGTTTTGTAATAGTGCCTTAATAAAGTGTACTAATACCAACCAAAAGCCGCCGCGAAGCGCGGAATCCCACTAGTTTAGAACATACATAAACTTAAACTCAAAGTTGATTTTCTTCAAACATATATTAATCATCTGCATCAAACCTTCCTTTTGGCTCATCCTTGTGGCTTAATTAGCATCTGGAATTGTTTTAGTAGGAATTGGAGGAACAACTTCAGTCTGCTTCAACTCACCAATTATTTTGCTAAACTTGGGTAGATTGATCATGTTCCAAAAATACCTTTCAACATTAGGAAACTCGGATGTGAAGGTTTTAGTCATCATGAATCTAAAGCCCACGTACAAATTGCATGTCGTGATGATGTCGGCCAACGTCACATTGTTACCAAACCAAGAAAGTATTTTCAGCAAGATATGTGTTTAGAGCATCAAGAGCTCTCTTCAAAGCAGCAATAGAAGTCTCTTCAATCTTCAACGCATGTTAAAAACAAATAGTAATGAGTTCTTTAGACATGTCATGATCTTCAACTTCTTAAAGGCAACTAAATAAGAATAAAAAATTATGTACAACAACATTTGATCATCTATTCATCTTGGACTATCAAGATCGAAAAACAACATAATTTTTTTTAACTAACCGAAGCAACATAGTTGTCAAGGCCTAATCTCAGCCTTAACCATGTCAACAAATTTGAGTCAATCTCCAATGAAGCGAAATCAATCCACTGTTCGACTTGTCCCTGCGTATTCACCAAACGCTTCATTTACAAGAATCACAACCACTTTGGTAATGAATAGGAACACAAAACAATAAAAAGGTTACATATTCAATCGGTGAAGATCCAAAAAGACAAGAGTCAGTCTTCAGGCGCGCAACTACATCAAACAAGATACCAGAATGAACATAATTAGCAAAGTGTCCACAACTAACAAGATATAATCACAAACAAATGTCACATGGTCACTCACTATAGCGAGCAATGGCGTTGCTCTCGAATATAACCCCATCTGGAGTCTCCAAAACAGGAACCTTAGAAATGACATGAAAATTGTGTTTCATGAATTGAACAAATCAGCTCTTCGCAGATGGCGGAACTAGATAAAAAGACCAATACACATACCTTCCCAAGTGGGTTCATTTAAGGAACTCGGGTGTTTTATTTGACACACCCATCTCAAAATTTTCAGGGCACTTAACTTCAACACCAACATATTCAGCAGCAATCAATACTTTTAAAGCATTCTTGTTGGGTTTTCCAACATGCATCACCTAAAACAAGGTTGTAATTCTAAAACAAAATATCTCAAACTAGGATGAAGGTAACAAATACATCAATCTTACAATATTCTAAATATAAAATCCATTTTTTTACAAAATTATTGGTGATCACCGTCTCCTGGTAAATAGATTTCGTGGCTGAACCGATAACTATAAATAAGTTGAGTTTGTTTGGTCGGCCGAACCAGCCAAACCATCAAAAAAAAAGTTACAGCTTGGTATTTTACTGTTTGAGCTGTTGCTATTTTTATTAATAATAATATTAGTCTTCGTTCAAGTTAAACAGTTATATCAGTTTATGAGCACCCATACACAACTACTAAATTCAGCGAAAACGCAAAGAAAAAAACTCACAGTGTCATTCTTAACGGGTAAACGTTAGTCAATGATATGTATCAGGTCCAAAATAACAGAAACATATACAGACCACAAATCATAACGCGTAAATATATGAAAAGAAATTTGGGATGTAATACATTGAACATGAAAGATATTTGATCAAATGATATTTCTAGTCCACACTTTAGTCTACAGTCAAAAGAAATATGATTGGCTCACAATTCTTTTCTTTTCGGTTTTCATTAATAATGGGCCAGCCCAACTCATGTAGAGGTGCACATATCGTGTTTTTTAAGGGTACTCGGTGTGGGATCGTCCCACACCCGTCTTGGGTCGGCTAGAACACGCACACCGCCCCCTTTGGGACGTCATCGTCCTCAACATCCTCATGAGAACGTTTGAAACGGGCCAAAACTTCTCTCTCATATTTAATTTGTTACCGGTGGGTAACTTTCAAACGACTACTTAAAAAAACATTTTACAAACTATAAAACCAAACCAATCTTTCACCTTTTTATACCATTTTCACCATACTAGCTATAAAAACTCGATTACCGTTGGGTAACTTTCAAACGACTACTTAAAAAAAAAACATTTTACAAACTATAGAACCAAGCCAATCTTTCATCTTTTTATACCATTTTCACCATACTAGCTATAAAAACACGATGGTAAATGGTTGTTGTTACGAAAATATATTGGAATGTGGATTATTGGTGATAAAATAAGTTGTTTGAAATCATTTTTTTATTTGTAAAAGCCGCATTCTTCACATTTATATATTTAATCTTTCTAAAACGATTGAAATCATTTAAACTAATGATCAAAGAAATATAAAACTATACTAAAAATAATTTAAATTAAATTATCATATTACCCATCTCACATGTATTAAGAGCCTCATCAATTACACTAGTGTGTTTCAAGCGCGCTTTGCGCGCCTCAAACCACCCGACCACCAAGCCATGTTGTGACTTATTATGAAATCATATATGTTTATTAATAAATTGGTGTTTGTAAAAAGAAAAAAAGAAAAAAAAAAACCATGTTTCAAACCGGAGACCTCAAACCACACAAATGCACCACAAACCACTCCACCACCAAGTCATATTGTTAAATATTATGAAATCATATGTATTTATAAATAAATAAGTGTGGAAAAAAAAAATCTCATGTTTGAAACGGGTTTCGAACACAAGACCTCAAAGCACATACTGCACCACAAACCACTCGAACACTACCCCATTTTGTTAATTCTTATTGAATCATATGTATTTACATATAAATAAATGTTGTAAAAAAATACTGAAAAGGGTTTCGCAACCAAGACCTCAAAGAAACACATGCACCACAAACCACTCCACCACTACCCCATTTTGTTAATTCTTATTGAATCATATGTATTTATATATATGGATTTGGTTCAAATGAGAACCTTTCCCCCAAATTGAGAACTGAGAGAAACCATTCTGGGCCACACATTTCTCTAAGGCAAAAAAAAAAAAAATTTTTTTTTTTTTTTTTTTTTTGCAAAAATCGCTGCTTTATATGTAAGAAAAAAATTTTTTTTTTATTTTTTTTTGTATTTTTTTTTTCAGTATACACGTGTATAATTGCATTATACACATGTGTATAATTGCATTATACACATATGTATAATGCAATATACACATATGTATAACTGAAATATACACATATGTATAGCTGAAAAATGCTATATACACATATGTATAATTGCTATATACACATATGTATAATTGACATATACACATATGTATAAATGAAAAAAAAATTCAAAAAAAAAAAAAAAAAAAATTTTCCTTGCATAAAAATGTGCGATTAAAGCAAAAAATAAATTTTTTTTTTTTTTTTTTTTTGCCTTATATGAAATGTGTGGCCCAGAATGGTTCTCTCAGTTCTTAAATAGGGGTTGGTTCTCTTAGGATCCCTACCCTTATATATATAAATAAATGTTGTAAAAAAAAAGGCTAAAAACGGGTTTCGAACCAAGACCTTAAAGAAGACACATGCACCACAAACCACTCCACCACTACCACATTTTGTTAATACTTATTAAATCATATGTGTGTGTGTATATATATATATATACACAATTAAGTGTTGTATAAAAAAACGGGAAAAAGACAAAAACCATAAATGTTTCACTATTCATTTTGCTCTCCATATTATGTTATTTATAATTTGTTATATTTAGTGTGTTGTATTAAATTTGTCATCCTAAGTAAATAAAATAACAATTTTACCCATTTGAATGAATATGAAATGACTTCTTTGCCCATCCAGGACTCGTTATCTATCTATATACTATCTATACTATCTTATAAAGCATTTCACAAGGACCTCTTAATTTTTAAGTAATACAACTACAAAAGCTTAAAGTACAACACATAATGCATATAATAACTACTTTTTAAGGGTATTTATGTCTTTTCAAACATAAGTTACACATATACCCCTTATTAGTTACAATTTCCCTCCTTTATCTATTTATACTATATTATAATTTTATACAATACTTACATATTTGCCCATCAACTTTACTTAATTTTTCTTTATTTAAATAGTAATTACACTTTTGCACCTTTTTTTAACTAACCACCACCCACGATTTTTAAACGTTCATAACTTTTTCAAACGATGATAGTTTCTTAATATTATTACACCGTATAAAAGAGCACTTTATTCTCTTTAATTTGAGTATAGTATTGTTATAGTTTTTTAATTTTTAAAAAATTATATGTTAGGGTTAAGCAATAACCGAAACGAAAACTAAGAAAAAAAAACGAAAACGAACTGAAATCATCTAAACTTTATTATAATACATTTCCCAATGATCACTTAAAATTCAAGTTTTACAAGTATATTGCTTAGAGTATAAAACACAATGCAGATATTAACTAATTTTTTATGGCAAACATGTCTTTTAAAAAAAATACTTACACATGTGTCTTTCATCGTTGTTGAACTTTTGTTTATTTAAATAGTAATTACACTTTTGCACCCTTAGTTTAATGAACTACCCCTATGATTTTTAAACGTCCATAAATTTTTCGTGCGTAAATATTTTCTTAATATTATTACACCATATAAACGTGCATTTTATTCTTTTTAATTTGAGTATAGTATTGATGTAGTTTTTCATATAATATGATAGGTTTAAGTAATAACTGGATTAAACGAAAAATAATAGTTACATGTTTTCCCTTATTTTAAAGAAACTACCCCCATGATTTTAAATGGCCATAATTTTTTCATTGGTTAACCTTTTTTTAAAAAAAATTATCTTAAAAACGAGAATTTTATTCTCTTTATTTGAGTATAGTAATGCTAATATTTTTTTTGTAATTTTAAAAGGTTGATGTATTATGTGATTTACCAGGGCCGACTCGACTATTTTAGGGGCCTAAAACGAATTTTAAATTTTAGGATCTTTTAGCATAACAGAGACCACAGTAAAAAAATGCAACAGAAGATAGTTGGACTTTGATGATCGTGATTTTACGATTCAAGTATACGACCTTTCACCGTTACTACACAATTGATTCGATTTCTGTTCCTCACTTTCCCGCTCTCATTTTTAACCTAACCTTGTTGCCTCTTTTTGGAACGAGCTACGATTCAATACTACATAAACAAATTCGATACAAATATAACATAAAATCATAGAATGGGGCCCCAAAAAGATGGGGCACTAAGCCCATGCTTTAGTACACTTATACTTTGGCCAAAGTTTAGTTTTGGTCATTAACAAATTAACTTAACTGGACTGAAAAACGACATCTTATCAAATAAACAAAATCAATTAACCGATCGGTTAATAAGATTATTTAACCATTGACTTTTGTTTTGGTTGAGCCTAATAATTGAATTGAACCATGCATACTGGTAAAAGTAGTTGTGTTCCCCGCCGCATCGCGCGGGCACACTACTAGTATTATAAAGAATGAGAGGAGGATACCTGACAAATTTAAGTAATTACAAGTGTGATTGCTTAAAGTACAAATAGTTGATGCATTTGATGGGGTAAATCGGGCTTTTTATCATAAATAGGGAGGTTAGAGAGTGTTAAATTGGAGAATATGAAGAGTTGTGAAACTAAGAAACGGTTAACGATCATTGATTATTAATGAAGGATCGTCGGTTACAAATCATTGTTGTTGATGTCGGTTAAGTGAAGAAAACAAGTAGTGCCCGTTTCCAATTATCACGGTTTTCGTTTCAAAACTAAATCACTTTTAAGAGCGTTCCCATGGCAATCACCCAGACACCTTTGCACCTGCAAGTCAGTCCTATCATGTTCTAATTCCTTTCTTCCGATTTTAGTTATGGTTTTCATCTACCTTTGATTCCGATTTTGGTTTAATTCTCAATTTGTTAGGTCTACGTGTCTGAAAGTGATGATATAGTTTTTGTTTGTAGAATGTACTGATTGTGGTTAATTCTTTGTCGATATTGATTTAGAAGGTTACAATTTTCAGTGGTTATTGATTAATACATTAATTTAGGTATATGTTATTTCGATAGAGAGCTGGTTGTAGACTTGCAGTCGGTGGTAAAGGAACACGTGCAGAAAAGACGGTAACAGTTACCTGTGATATGAAGAACCCGATTATTAATTATAACTCGATTACTAATTATCATGATGCTTAACTCGTAACCGGTATTAGAAGAGAATATGGCTTTCATATATTGAACTCAACCATAATTACCGATGCTATATTATAATGCATTATGATATTTTTTTAGTTGTGATTTAGAATGTTCTAATGGTCTCATGATTATTTTCTAATCATCATTGTTCGCATCATCATGATGCTCTTTTGTTGATTTTTTTTTGTGCTGGTTTACAAAGTTCCGATGGCTCATTGTTACGGGTTTGATGTGCATATTTTTTCCCTTGGCTTGATGTTCGTCATCATTATTTTATATTAGTTTGTAACAAGTCACTGTTTACACCATTGTAAATTTTCATTTTTTTGTACTTTTAGGTTGCGGTTTAGAGTAAGGTTATTTTATGCATTTCGAATACAACTTGAGCTACTTTGACCCATTTGACTTAATTGTGTTGACCAGTTTCTGGATGAATCAACTTGAACGATTTCGGCCAGCTTAAAAATTTCCAGTTTGTTCGCATCAATTTGAAGATTCCTTTTGCATAAATGTTGTTAAATACACTAGATAAGAAGACTACACCGAATATACACTTGGCTACCATGGGTTGCCCAGGCGGACCTATGGTAAGATGGTGGTTCTGTGATGGTAAATCTTGGTGAAAACAGTTGTAAATCAGTGTGGTAGGCAATGGCGATGAATAGCAACCAGAAGAGGGTTGAAGCC
>JAUTDX010003036.1:0-32801 GCA_030844895.1 Ambrosia x helenae
ACTTGGCTCATTTCCTTTATAGCTTAATTAGTTGACTTCTACCTTTTACCCAAAAAAAAAAAAAATGCAACCGTCATTAACCGAGTTCGATGACTTGTTTTAATTGCCGCATCCACACAAAAAATGGACTATTTCGCGTATAATCAGGGCTAACAAATCGACCAGTATATGAAATTGAGGACAAACCTGCAAGCATATCAAATTCGTTATAGCTTTGTACAGGATCAGCAGCATTGTTTGATTGAGTTTGTTGATGGCTGGTTCCAAAACTGTTTATAAGTTTCTGGCACCTGTCCCTTCTGCCACATAATAATAGGAGCCATCTCCATGGCAAGGCGTCCAGCATCCATCTGCAACACAGAGAACATCTATCTCATGTTGGAATAGGTGGTGGATGTACAACTACCAAAGTACCAAACATAAAATTGGCATTTTAATAACAATGTTGTGCGTGTGTATGTAGGCTACTAGAGGTGGCAAAATGGGAGGGTAGAACAGGTAGTGTAAAGAGTAAAAATGGTTTCAGGTTGAAAATAGTCATTTTCGTATGGGTTGAAACGGTCTGGTTCAAGTTGGGTTGACCCAAGACATTTTCCTAAACTTTTTAAAATAAGTTGAAATAACCTAAGTGTTGTGTTGACCATGATAACAAGAACAATACTATGACAATAAAAATCTACGTCTTTGATTATTACAGTTTAGAAGGTTATACGCATAAAAAATACTGCGACGTCACTCGTTCACCTTCAAAATTTTATATTTGCCGTGTTTGAGATATAACACAACCCAAATTGACCTATTCATAAACATATTGGATCAAATTTGCCACCTCTAACTGCGACAGTAAGTGGTTCCAATCTCTCCTTAGCATCGCTAACCTAAAATCTTACATGTTTTGGCTAGGAACAGAATTATCAGTATCAGTGGCTTGAATTTTAAGCATTCTCAAACTTCCAACAGAAATATATTACAAATGATAGATTAAACAAAACCTCTTTTGAATTCTAAGACAAATTCTGTCGCAAGTAACCGCATTTGTTTTAGAAAAGTGATATGTTAGAATTAGTATTGTGTGTGTGTGTATACAGAGAGAGTGAAAGAGAAAGTGCCTTGTTGAGAAGCGATTTTTGGCTAACACGGAGCAATAATGCAGTAATGAGTTCCAATGTCATGTAATTAACATTGGGAAGTTTCTTCAATATGTTTCTCATCAGTGGTATGCTTGAACGTGCACCTCGGATTTCATTGTGTAGTTCAAAAGTGATCAATGGCTGTGGAAGGCTGGCCAGATAACACTTGACAAGAGCGGCAACATCGATTGGGTTCACACCTTCAGGTAGGGGAGCATTCAAGTCTGTAAAACAAAAGAAAGTAGTAAAAGGAACATTTTATCAGAAGAGATGAAATAAAATATGAAAAATTTAAAACAAAAGTGGACCAGCGGTACTACCTTGGTTGTATAATGACACAAGCTGTTGGATTGCCCTCTTGTTTCCTTCAGACTTGAATAAATCAGGCGAGTTCAGTCCTGAAACAAACTCATCAGCAGAACATGTTACAAAAATAAAAATAGATTCTCCTTACTATATGAAAAGGAGTGACGAAATGGTTGGATTGAGCGGGGTGGTTACAGGTACTTATTATACCCAAGACATTTTTTATTCTTTATTTTTGGACATTCTAAATAAGAATTAACCAATATGTTAGATTGATTATAAAACTATGTTACTATGATGTTAATCTAAACCTGTTTAAATAAAGCAATTCAGAATGTTTTGTGCATCGGAATACTTTTTATATGACTTTCAACTGTTACCCTTTCAGCTAGATAAAGCATAACGTATATAAATGGGCTATAATCATACCTGATAATACGAGATAATCTGCACATTTGACCAACAGAGAAGGAACAGGCTTGCTGGATTCTTGGCGCTGAACTGTAACCTCTATCGGCACACCAAACACTGAATAAAACAGATAAACATCTCAGCTACAAACCAAAGACAGATCACACTTGTTTTGGGTTCGTGTGCCAGAAAACATAAATCACAAGGGAACTTACCATCAGTGCTAGCAACACCCTACCAAATCAAAGACAAAGTAAAGTCAATACATATTTAACCAATATAGTAAACAAAATAGGGTGTCATGGGAAACAAATACCTTCTGCCACCGCTCAATATCAGTCAATAGAGTTTTGCTTTTCTGGGCAGTCTTCTTTGCCACCTGGACAGAAGTTAGCATCTCATAGATGTAAATGATCAGGTTAAACAATACATAACTCCATGGTCTTGGTTTTGGGAGGGCGGTTTTGATGGTCTCGGCCCCATTTTTAGGCACAACAAATTTAAAGTCATTGAGCGCAAGTTACCCAACCAATAGTTCCAACCTAATTTCGAGTCCAAAAAAACTTCTCATTCAAGTAGACAGTAGTGTTATGTGATAATGATTCTTAATTTTATATATTTTATTATCCCAAAGTTTACCAATAGGCAACTACAATGTTTTGCTGGTATTACTACAGTATTTGTATCTTTTAATGATATTATAAAACCACTGTGTATAAAAATAACTCACATAAATATATATATATATATAGGGAAATTATAAACTGAAAACCCCCTTGAGTTAAGAAAACTATGAAAACCCTTGTAAAAACCATCTAAAATTTATTAATTTTTTTTGAAAAAAATACACAATGTAACATACATGTATTAAAGCGTTTTGGGCAAAAAAAAATAAAAAAAGCGCCAATAGAATATTTTTAAAAAAAATAAACAAAGTTTGTGCTGTTACATATGTAACAGCTCTGTTATATATGTAACATCAGTTGTTACATATGTAACAGTGCAAATTTTGTTTATTTTTTTTAAAAATATCCAATCGGCGCTTTTTTTATTTTTTTGGCCCAAAACGCTTTAATACATGTATGTTACCTTGTGTATTTTTTTCAAAAAAAAATAATTTTTTTTTGATGGTTTTTACAAGGGTTTTCAAAGTTTTCTTAACTCGAGTGGGTTTTTCAATTTATCCTCCCCCTATATATATATAATTGTAGATAACCAAAATGTTGTGACCACATAATCAAGTTAGATTAGTATTTACCTCTTCCACTTTAGTTTTCCCTACAACAACTTTGTCTTTAGTCTCTGATACACCCCTCCGAAGAAAATAACTTGTAGTAGCAGCAGCAGATACAAGACGTTCCTGCATTGCCTGTCTTGTGGATGGCTGCTGAAAAAGTGACCATCGGCTTTTGACCACCGACCCAACCCGTTCTGCTACTTCAGAAACATTGCCTTTTGCATCTTTAGCAACCTCACCCACAAATGATCCTGCAGATTGCCCAGCTTCTTTAAGCTTTGTCCCTACATCATTCAATAAAGTCATCATGAAAAACTCCAATAAAGATATTTAGAAGGATTTAAGCATTTAAAAACCCTTTGGCTGACTTTCAACCCTAGGCTAAGGTTTAATAATTTCAATGGTTTTACCTTTGAGATAAAACACGACCGAAATCAACCCGTGTCTAGGTGAAACTTGTAGTTTTGTGGCATTTATAACTTAGTTACCTGAAGAGGAGAAGAAACCACTGGCTTTCTCTTGCCACTGAGGTGAAACGACTGGCATTAAGCTAGTTTCAGACACCAATGGGGAAATCCTGAACGATTGAATACCTTTATCTTTTAAACAATAGTCCTTTCAGGACTAGAAGTGTAAGCCAACAACAAAGATCCTGACTTGGAGTCACACAAACAGCCTCTCTACAAAATGCAAAGAAATGAATCATTTAAAAAGTTCCTTCCGAACCTTGCACATCCAAAGATACTTGATACACAACATACTCTTTCAATATCCAAAATATACTATTAAATACTAGTTTGCTCGTACAAAGTATTCTAGTAAATAACATCCATTCAAAAATCTTATCAATAAAACACTGCTGACAAATGTTAAGAGAAGGCAACTCTCTTTCTACCTTGTGTTACAACATCTATGAAAGAGCCTTGGTATTATTTACAACAAATTTGATCTCACACGTATCATACATTCATACAACAGTCGTACCCAGTAAATCCCACATATAGCAAAGCTACATGAAGGGTCTGGGGAGGGTGGGATGTAGGCAAATCTTACCTCTATCCATGTGAATAAAGAGGCTGCTTCCAGAGAGACCCCAGGCTCGAAAGTAAACAATAGACCAACAAACGGAACTAAAAAAGTATACAAATAAAAAGCAACCTAAACCAAAGAAGTGGTGAGAGAGTATACAGTACAAATATTAACATGTTTAATATCATACAACAACATATAGGCATAAATACACAAAAACAGTCATCTGTAAAGTCCTCCTAAGGTGTAGGAAACTTTAAGACCCCCTAACATAACTAAGGCTCTACTGTATCCTCCCTAAAAGTCAGTGACCTTAATCCTACGTCTCCATGAAGTCCTATCCCGGATCATGTCCTCGGAGAGGTGCAACTCTAACAAATCATGCTTATTCTGCTCATCCCAATTCAATTTGGGTATGCCTCTACCTCTCCTCCCATATACGGTGAAGGTTTCTACTGCTCTAACTGGCACCGATGTCCACCTCCGCTTCACATGCCCATACCATCTCAATCTTCCCTCCTTTATCTTATCTGATACACTAATCACTCCTAACCTTTCCTAAAAAACTCATACTATCAAGAAAACATTGTACAACACTTCAATCTTTATATGATACTTTCTCAAATAAAGTTGCCACTAATTCAATCTTTAGCTAAAATCCTCCTTAACAGTTAATTCTACCAAACACTTCAATCCAAAAGTACTAATCTAAACACCGGTGAGATCGATAATTAAACGCGATTGTTTCAGCTTTTTCATACTAAATATTCCATAAAAGTTCTATAAGATCTTTTAACTTTTCCAAAAGTATCTAATTATAAGTCTTCCAATTCATCCTAAAATTACACAACATAAATACAGATATACACATATTATTATTCATTACAATAAAATTATCATAAATGAAAAAAACACACATAAAGATAAACAAACACACATACATAAACACATAATCAGAAGCATAAACCAGTAAGGAATTAAAACATACGAAGAACAAAACAGAATGAATGAAGTGAGGTTATAAGAACCTACGGAATTGGTTGTAACAGAAACGCAGATGTATTTGCAACGAATCTGGAAGAACAGCTAAAAATCAAAAACTTTTAGAGAGAGAAAGAAAGAAAGAAAGAGATTACTATTAGTATTATTATTTTATTATTATTATTTTGTGGGCGACAGTGACAGTAGGCAGCGAAATTAGACCGTTGACAATAATATTATGATGACTTCACCACAATCGACGGCTGGATTTAAGCCAATGAGGATGCTGGTGTAGGGGTTTCGGTGGGATGTATAGTAGGGGAACATAGCTTAATTTCTGGATTTTTCTTCTATAGGTTGATGTTGTTATGTTTGGCTTTCCTTATTTTCACCTCCTTATAACTTATAATTTTTTAAAGAGTTAATAAATTAAAAAAAGTGTTGACAAAAGGATAAGGACTTTTTGTTTTAACTTTTTGTTTGCCAAGTTGTTTTTGAAAAGTAAGGGAGGAGTGACTTTTTGATCCTCCTTATAACTTATTGTGAAAATTTACCCAACATACCACTTATAATCAATACCAACAACTTATTTGACTTTTTAAATAATGTCTTTTTTTTGTCATTTTACATAAATAAGTTAAGTCAAACACTTTTTACAAAACAACTTATTGACTTATTACCATATAAGCTAAACCAAACACTTTTTTTAAAAGTCTTTTTTAAAAAGTTATAAGCTAATAAGTCCTTTTAACAAAAAGTCCTTTTAGACTTAAATAAGTTTATCCAAACATGTTGTAAATTATCATAGTTAATAACATAGTCCATAACATAGATAGCCAATTCAAACCCCTTGGTTTTGACTTATGAGAGATGATCAATAATAAATTTCAAATAAATATATATATTTTTAGAACAGCCATACGCCTTAAAATCCTTACATAATATTAGTACTAGCAGGTTGTTTGTGCGATGCGGCAAAAACACAGACACTTCTAAAGATATGCATGGTTCGGTTTAGTTCGGTTATTAACCTCAACCAAGAGTAAAGTCACCAGTTAATTAATCTTATTAATCAATCAATTAATTGGTTTGATTGTCGGTTTTCAGTTAATTTTGGTTAATAACCAAAACCAGACAGTCTAAAATTTTTGCTTAGAAATACTTGAAATGAGAGTATAAATACACGAAATGGAGATCTAAAAGCTAACTAAGGGTATAAAAAAACGATAACAATTTTTAAGTTAATTCAGTTTTTAATTGATTTCAGTTTGCTTTTGTCTGTTTTTGCTTCAGTTTAGGTTAACGGTTCAGTTTATTATTCAACCCTAGATATTGTTAATCATGTAACACGCAATCACTAAAAAATAATAACAATACTACACTCAAATTAAAGAGAATAAATGCTCATTTTGTATGCTGTTTTTTAAGATTAACCTATGACAAAATTATGACTTTTTAAAAATCGTAGAATAGTTTGAACAAGAAAAAAAATGTAACTATCATTTTAAAAAAGTCATATAAAATTGAGGGAATTAGCGTAAGATAACTGCTGTGTACTTGATCTTAAATAAACACTAAAAATCAAAGAAGTTGATTATCATTATAAGAAAATGGTTCTTTAATTTTAGTAGTCATGATTTAAAACCGGCCATACAATACATATTATGTTCTTTAAGAAGGTAATAAAATCATAATCATGAATAAAGGATCTTGGAATGTATAGTTTGTGCCATGTCTAGATTGGTTAATATTCCATTACAATTTACAAATATGATTTGATTCATAGAATGATTCTAATAAAGCAAGTTGATTTTTTATTGAGATTAAAATTGCATAGGCAATCAACCACCAAATCATATGATCTAAAAACACAAAAGCTAAAAGTTGATACATTAAACACCCTAATCGCTTTTGTAACAATTACATGTTTCAATCCTTTGTTTCCCTGCTATATTATAATCAAACGACTATCGCCATCATCATCCTCCCACCCCTGCCTTTCTCACCACCACCGCTGCAGGGCCAACAACTTCTCTCCTCTTAAATAGATTTACGGCTTCGGGTCATCAATGGGGGTGAACATGAAGTTCCCAGAGAACATTGCTTCTTTATCTGCACATCCACAATCATATTGAGAATTCAAATTTAATAGGTTATGTAATATTCATCTCGGAAAAACCTCTAGCGTGAAGTAATGTGTTTTTTGTAAATCATACTTAACACGTTAATTATATTTATAGAAATTAACTTTTTCTTTTTGGTATTTAGTGTTGGGTCAACAAGACCCTACAAGAAACAATCAGTCTTGTCCCATTGGCCATTTTGCGGTGTCTACTCAAAGTTAACATCAAAGTAAATGCCAATAGTAGGTCTGGGAAATTTCAAGTTCATCTCTAGTGATAAAAATCTTAGCAACAAATCGGTGATTTCCTTTTTTTGGTAAATTTTCATGTTTTTTTTATTTTTTTCGCCCATTATTAAAACTAGTACATTTTAAGTGCCTTTAGTAATGGGCATTTGAGACATGTGAACACAACCAGACAATTTTTTTACTGAAATCTCAAAAGGCCAAATTGTTGACATCAGGATATGCAGGAGTGCAAGTAAATCTATGAAGCAAGAAAATGTAATGTACCTGTTAATGACAAGCAAATACATTCTCGTCGAATATATCTTGTGAATGACTGAAATTTATAAAGGAGATGTCAAAAAGCTAATATAATATGAAACTAGAAGGAGCCAGATATTGAATAATGTTTAATAAACACCTCTCTGCAAAATAATAATAATAAAGAGAAATAAAACACTAAGTCACTAACCATCACAGCTGGTAATGCACTGGCATCTAGCTTTGATGAACCATCTTCAGCAAATACATTCCTACAGAACATGTAGGCATGATTAGAAAAAGGGGGCAATTTCATATACCCCTACAGACTTGCATAATCTTTGCGCAACACACACAAAAAAAAAAAAAACCCTTAATATCATACATGCCCAATCAAAACACTTCAATTATATAT
Source organism: Ambrosia x helenae (assembly GCA_030844895.1). Lineage (NCBI taxonomy): Eukaryota > Viridiplantae > Streptophyta > Magnoliopsida > Asterales > Asteraceae > Ambrosia > Ambrosia x helenae. Next base: position 8,118 of record JAUTDX010003036.1, read on the forward strand.
CTACCTAAGTAGTTAAAGGCGGTAGGGGCACTCAAAGCGCAAAGGCCTCGCCTATCACCTAGGGGCAATGCACAAAAAAGCGCATACCCGAGACAAGCAAGGCGCACGAATAGGAAAAATATATATAATAGACGTAAAGTATCAACAATATAATTTTTGCTAATAAACAATTAATAATTTAACCATAGAAAATATTAAAACTCAAAAAGTAATTATACTTTCTAGATAAGGTTTGATTGTATTATGCATTTTGGGCTATCTAACACTGCTGTCAAACTGACCTATACTATCTGAAACTCGATTTCATCTTCCCTCTCAATGAAACTCTGTATCATGCATTCGCCAACTACTCAGATATGGTCACCAATGCAAGGTTTTAGTCTGGTTCAGGCAGTTCGTGTCAAGTTCCAGCGAGTTCAAGTTAGCTGTTGGTGGTTCAGGGGTGTTTTTTGCCAGTTCAAGATGCCTCGCCTTGCCTGAGCACCGAGGTGCGCACCTTGTGTACTTTTGACTACTATGATATTTACTCATTTTATTAAACATGACTTATAATATGAAACATTATACTCTTCTCTTTCCCCTTACACCTAAAACTCTCATAACCTAAATCTTTACATAAGAAAAGGAGTGAAAGATATACTTGTCATAGATATTAAAATGATTATATTTGATATTATGATTTTGGGTAAATATAATATTATTGTTATATTTAAGGATGAAGGAGAGGTATGTAAAATTATCCCTTAAAATAGGTAACAGAATTAAGTAGCAGGTAAACTACAAACCCGTATCTTAACCAGCAGTGAATTACTTACTTCCATACTGCATTCTGCAAGTCACCAGGTTTAGCTTCCGGAAGCATTGCGGTATCAAAAGCAACAATATTGCCATAAAATACTTTTTCCAACTCCCTCATCCATTTAGACAACAGCAAATTAACCTGCAGTCCAATCAGAAAAATAATTATACTAATATCTGAAGAAAATACTAATTATGATACCGTAACATGCTAAAAGACTTGGAACCTCAATTTCAAGCAATAACCAAAACAGTTTCTATTTTATGATTTCATGTTAAATACACATTTACTCAGTTTAGTTAATGTAATTATGTGTTACATGAAAATACCAACTTTCTGCACTCCAGCATCCTTACATATGCAATAAAGTGACTTGATATAATCGCTACGTTGATTTGAAATTCTCATGTTTCTCAAAAGATTTAAATCACTCACCAGGATAGTTGTCTAAAATTGTTAATATGCAAATTAGATGCAAGTGAACTTCGGATAACTAGATAAAGTCTATCACTTCTCTTAGCACAGATCAAGGGTCATTTGTTGCAACTATTATGGGGAAAGAGAATCATATAATACGAAATAATAACAAATCAGGAAAACTACACATTCATGCTTCTAAGTTCTAACAAGTTTAATGATAAAAACATATTTAATAACTAGCATTCTAGCAAGACCATGAATCTTTTCTACAGTTAGAAGATCAATTAACAAGAAGCTGTAAAATTAACAGTAAAAAAGGCAACCAGTGCAGATTACCAACCCCAGCTTTCGAAACTCTGGTCTCTAAATCATGATTGTAAATTTCATACACGTATTGCCCCAATTCAACACCTTCCTTTCCTTCTGCTTTCAAGCGACGCAAACAAAGCCACATGTGTACCACTAGCATTGAGAAGTTTGTTCTAAAGGTTTTCTCCAACCTAAAAGCTGCAATATTAATTAAACATCCTTTAAAAGTACATACTTTAGTATAAGAAGAACTTTATCATGCATTCAACAAAGCACAGCATAAATTAACCAAGAGTGACTAATGATTACAAAAAAACAAATAGCAAAATTTTAAAAACCATATTTAAAATTATAAAAAGACAATAATCACTTCAATTCCGATATGACATGTGAAGATTTACTCCCCCGCTACAATACATACAATCTCCGTTATAGGATGTCAAAAACTAAAAGCAGCATTTCTATTTAACAAAAAATCACGTATTTGCTCTTTATAAAATAATTACCAAACATTTGTGTCACTATACTTGGTCCACATGATTCATCTATTCTTATCTTATATTATCATTATAGTCGTCATTTTAGATATTTGACTAATAGTGAACCATATTGCTAAAACTGTCGGGCTAGTTAAGCATTGCATTTATTAATAGAGATGGCACAGTTCATCATACCCTATGCAGCAATTGTCATTGGCCACAAGTCTACGGAAGTCAAGCAATGAACCCATTAACGTATAACTACAAACAAGTTTACATGATCGAGTGATCGACATACAACTCTGACCTGTCTGGAAGGTCTTATGGGCATCATTTATAACTTAAAACAGTTAGTCAGTTAGAGGTGTATACGATTAGAACGATAACCTAAATCCCCACTAAATAACCTTAGTCACCAGGTAATTATAAAGCAAAAAACGCTCAACCAGTATAAGCCTACAAGCCAAGGATTCTTGTTGAATTATCTACCTAGAAGTTTGTTGTATACTTTTATAAATGTGAACGTGGCAAAACCATAGTTTATTTCCCAACTTTGTCTAATAAAGTTACAAAGGAAAAAACGCTATCTTATCATGATGAGAGCAATAAAAGACTAACCATCATAAATGGCAGGTTTATCAGCTTGAGATACAACACGGCGGTAAATAACATTTGCTTGCCGAATAGACTTGCTTTGTTTGCTATAAAACAGCATCATTTTAAGGAGAAAACGGCGAAGACCCTTGTAAATAGGTTCCTCTATCCTCAGAGGAGAATCTGGTGGTAAGGCTAAAGAACAAGGCTTAGAGCGGAACATCTTGTTCAGATTTACCTGCAGAAAGCAATTCACCCTAATCATCACATGTAAGCACATTCAACAATACATAGATGACATAACCTACTCAGAAAAACATATTACTCAACACTTATTTAATATTAATCACAACCGTTGTTACAATTGACAAATTGCATCAAAAGCATCACCCATATCATATCAGCTTAACAAATTTATTGTTAAATTCCAAAGTCACTATTAATATTCCAAATTCACGACAGTTTGAATGGAAATGATAACAATGATAGTATGAAGGATCTAATATATCCAAAGCTAGGGCCGATGAAAGAGTACACAACATATAGACATGCAAAGTCACAATCATATGCAATGCTCCCACCTACACTGTATGAACATTTCAATCCCTAATCCTACGCCTCCATAACCTCCTATACTAGGCCATGTCCTTAGCTAGGTGCCACTGTAGCAAACACTGCCTAATCTCCCTCCACAGTAAGGGTAACTACTCATATAACCCTAATTTTAAGGATCACAGAAACTCCTAACAATTTAAGATTTAAAAATCATAACACATAATTGTTCATGCAACTAATTTAGCTTAAAACAAAAACAAGTACCTCTGATATAGCAGAAGCATTTGAATTTGAAGAAGCTACCGGCGTTTCAACGGCGGCAACCCTAGAAATTCGTCGGCTAGGTAACACATACAAATCTCTTGACATAGTAATACCTGTATTACTATGTCTGTATAGATTACCTAGGGTTCTGCTCCATCGAGGAACCATTGCAGTCACTACAAAAACAAAAACAATATTTCAAAAATTGCAGTGGAATTGGAATTAATAATAATAATAATAAAAAGTAATGGTGTATAAGTGGACACGCAGAGTGTTAGTGTTATGGTGAAGAAGGGCATTACGTGTAGGTGTTGAAGCAGCTACTGATCGGAGATTTACTTTCGTCGGAGATCTTTAAACCCTAACAACACAAACAGCAAAATCAAGCACAGAGTTGATTTATTATTGTTTTTGTTTTGTTAATCTTTATCACATGTTTTGGGTTTATTTAATACACTTTTTGGTGGATATCGATTCGGTTTGTTATAGTATTGGAACGATACCGGTGCTAGATATAGTAATTAACACGTGTTTTATATTTTGATTAAAAAACATAAAAAGAATATCGGTACTTGTACTAATATTTGGCTTGTATTTGTACACTACTGACATTCGATGTAGCTTAGATACCAAACAAATACTCTATTGCGAATGCAACTTGGTTTTCAACGAAATTTATATCGGAACATCAAAAAGATTATATGTAAAAATAATGGTACCAATATTTGGCTTGTTTAACTCATCCAATCCAATATGAAACTTTTTAACTTATCAAGCCTTGAGTTTTGTATTTGTAACCATGTTAACTATGTTACAAAAAAAATCTATTAAAACTTCCTTGCGTGCTTCTCACGTTAGAGGCCGTTCAAATATTTTATTACTCATTTCCTTAAATCTCTTATTTTTCTTTTTCTTTTTTCTTATGTCTTGTTCTTATGACTCTTTCTTCTCTTCAATTTATGTTATATTGATCCGCCCTACACGATCATCTACAAATGTGGCTCGCCAACCATGATTCGCACATCATGGACCTCTTCTAACCTTAGATCAACATTTCCATTGTTGTTCTAGAAAGTAAATTCATTTTTTCTGTTTATTTTACCCTATTTCTGAGAGTACGATTACTGAGATCAAGATATAGGTTTGTTGTTTAGGTTGATTGAAGTGTGCAAAAAGAAACAAATAAATATCACTAAAATGGATGCACATACTTAGTTTTGGAAAAAAGGCAAAAGACCAAAACAATAAACTACACACGTTAACATGCAAGCATACCCATCATTATATATGCAAGCACACCCATCATTATATAGCATAGTGTTGGTAAGATTGACACACTGGCTTTTGATACTCCTTATCTTTGGTAAGTCTTCTTTTATGTATTGGGTATTGTCAACTTACTGTACTTTTTGTCTATTATACGCAAAAAAATGGGGTGATGTTTTACGTACCAACCATATAGTAAAAGGAAGTTTCTATTAAATTTGTTCACAAAAAATTACACAACCATCATATTGTTGGTTCATGAATCTAAAAACCTGCTACTTATCATGACAACTTAATTAGACGGATTACGCACCCTATACCGCATTTGATCAAATTTAACAAAAATAACTGGGTTAGGGCCAACGAACATAATGTGTAAACATTTAGAAACATTAACTCATCAACTTTAAAGGTATTGGAATTTGGTACTAAAAAGACAACTTGTAATTCAATCTTTAAAAAAAAGTAGATGGTAAAAATATCTATATTATGTTGTGAATGTGGAGCACAGCAAAATACCACCAGAATCCGAACCAGATGTCAAAAAAGGCTCCTAATTAGCAAAATTTTTAACATCATTAACATTACAGAAAACCAAAACTTAACCTAAGATGCTATAACCCAGTTATGTGGATTGTTTGAAAATTGTGATGTTACAAATATTGGCGAAGGCTTTCTCCGCTCGTGCTTTCCATTTCCTTTAGAATTTCTTGAGCCAACAATTTAACATTCGGTTCCACATCTTCAAGCAATTCACCAAGGAACGGTATGGTTTCAGGTAAGAATACCAAATATTCTTCTCTCAGATTCTCTACCAAGAACTTCACTATCTTTAACCCTAGTATTCGGGTTCGAACCTTTTCACTTCGCGTTTGCATCAAAACCTGCAAATATATTTGTTAAACATAAAATTTTAAAAAGTTCATACATTTGCTGTGATGATACATAAAAGTGGTAATGACCTACCCGTCACAAAAACGTGCCGACTAAGAAACAAGTGCAAACAGAATCAAGACTAACCTCGTGATTAAGCGGTTTCCAAAGAAGGTCGCTGGCAGAAGTAACAGCCATTTGCCCAACACAAGATACCAACACATCATCAACCTCATTAACTGAGGGTACATCTGGATGATCTTCAAGAGAGGTTGGTGGATCAACAACAAGTTGTGAGATTATAGGTTTCAACAACACCTGCACAAGAAAATCATGAGTGGGTAGCAAGAAAAGTGTTCTCTGACATGCTAAAAGAACAAGAGGCCTCAAAAGTGGTTGGGTTGGGTCACAGGTGAAAGTGGGTAAATTTTTTAGTAAAGGTCTAGGCCGAGCCGACCGACAAACACGTTTTCTTTTCTAAATTCTATATTAATAAACTACACTATCACAATGTAAAAAGTGAATACACTGATAAAAATTTTGAGACCGTTTGAGCTGTCCCCACGTTTACTGTTCTAACAAATGTTAAAGTGTTAATGTGTGAGACAAGATGTAAAGGCCAGTAAAGACATAAAACAGCACATAACTGAAAGCTAAACGGTATTTGTGCTTACTTGGAAATTTGAGGAGTCAAGAAACGCGAGGTTTCCAGCGTCATAAAGAAAACACTTGTGAAGAGAGGACAAAACCAGCGCTCTCACATGCCATTTTCCAACAGACAGACTAGAATTTTCTTGGCTCTTGTATATATCCGAGTCCATAAGCTTTGCCTTCTTTTTTCGACTTGGACCAGGTTTTGCCACTTCATCGGTCAGATGACGCACCAATCCATTAAGAATGTATTTGAAGTATGGAACAAACAACGATCTATAGAATTACAGAAAAAAAATGAGAACAAACTCTGCTAAAATAACATGAACATCAATTCATTAAACTTTAAGGTGGCGAAAACCATTGGCAGACCTATGTGTGTTTCAAGGGGGGCGGGCACCCGCCTAAACAATAAAATTTTAGTGTAGTTTGTAGGAAAAAATCCTGACCGCACAACATAAAAGTTCGGTTAAACCCCTCAATCGCACCCCAAGAAATCATTCTAGGCCCGCCACTGGCGAAAACAAAAATGAGGTTATGGTCAGAACAGGCCCAGGTCACGGGTAGTGTTGGTGCAGAAGTCAAAAACAGGGTGGGGTTGTTAGGTTGACACAAAACACTCATCCTAAAAAATTTAAAACTTATATTTAAACTTATACAAAAATCAGTTACCTATATAACAAAAAAAAAATGAAGACTTTAGCCTGTTAGGGAGAGAAAATTACCAACCAGAATAAGTTTTTTAAAAAGTTACCATTTTTTAAAATAGCCACTTTCAATTTATCTATACTTGCATTTAACCCATTAGAAATAAAACATAACCCAAACATAACTCACCTGTGGCTACTGACAAGCTTATGTATTAAACTGAAGAAAGATATTGCACGGTCGATATTTGCATGCCCTAAATCATCATCTTGCTCCACATATTCGGACCACTCAACACACTTAATGAAAAGAGGCTTGAACATGTTTTCAGTAAGTTTAGCCGTGAGAGTCACCATTGCATTGATAACCTCCTTCTCAACAGCAGTAATATCCTTGACTGAAGAAGGGTGTTGGCGGCGGATATCAAGAGCAAGCAAACACATGTCAAAAATATTTATATAAAAAGCAGAAACTGATGATCGGTCCATCGTACTAATGAAATCCCCCAACATCTGGAAAGTAATTGATAAGCTTGAATCTCCAAATTTGATTGCTTCAGAGTATATCTTCAAAAGAGGTGGAAGCAAAAGTCGAACCTGGTAAAAACAATTATATCAAGACCAAATTCAGCAGAAAACACTGAGATTCTTGTAATCATATTTAGCACACTTTGATTTTAAATAACTAGTCTGCTAAATAATTTATTTAAAAGAGCAAACTACATAAAAAAGTATTGAACTTGATGCAAATCAACATTAGAGGTCTCAACTTTTCAATTGGCAATTACAGATTTCAATCTTTTCTATGCATGGTGCCTTTTATGCATTTTACCCTAATATTAATAATAAAACAGCTGGACATACAAATGATCAGTTCAACCTAATGCATAAAACATCCTACCCTGTTTGTATGAAATAATTATATTACTGTTGAAATGTACCAATGTTGAGAATTGAGATCAAACTTAACGCACTATAAGAAGTCAAACCAACAACCCACTCTGACATATAATCAAACCCATCCCTTTTTCGACTTCTGGCTAATACAAAACCCATGTCAAATTATATGTAAAAGAACTTACAGGAACTCTTTCTGTTATAAGCTTCCGTACAGCATCAGCTTTTAACTTCAACTTCGAAGTTGAGTTATTTGCATATTGAGGACGCAGAATCAAAAGTTCCAGAATTTGACCAAGATACGGATTCAAGAAACCACCCAGTTTATCAATAACCGCTTCTACGGTAACAAGTATGGACATGAAGAGAGATTCTTTAGAAGTTGATGACCCAGCCAAACTGACATCGTCGCTGTCTCGGGGTTCTGAGTTTCCACACAAAGAGACAGCATGACACCTCTTAAAGACATTATCCATGATACCAGGAAGTTCAGGTAAGGACCTAGGTCCGAGCACGTTAATTAATGCTCCAACAGTCCGAAAACATCCAGAAGAGACTGCCAGATCATCAGAATGTATATGCTTAATAACCGTTGCTAGACATGTGTTAAAGATGGAGTCACTAGAAGGAAAAACTGTCACTAGAACTTCAAGGGTAGACACTGCTGATAGCCTCAAGGACGTTTGTTTAGAAGTATCTGCACTGTCATCAACTATTTTTAAGATCTCATGACACATTTTCTCAAATTGTTGTGATGTAATTTCGTCAAAACGAAGCCATGAGCTTCTTATGCTTGGATTAAAGACCCTCTTATTATGCTTCTGTGATAATGTGCTGCACTCTTTTGCCATATCACATAGAAGCCCAAGAGCCTGTTGAAAACCAAATACATGAGTCATGATACAAAGGGTTAAGCAGGTAAATTGTTATAATTAGTAAAAGTTCTTACTTTTTTTCTCAAACTTAGGTCTGCATGACCCAACAATGTGATGATGACCTGAAAGTAAGTAGAGGGCAGGAGACCCTTTCTGACAGACGTCAAGACAGCATGCATGAGCTCTTTTAGTTCTTTTCCTAGTGAAGCTGGAATGCCAAGATCCTTTCTCTTTGACCCAACAAGTTGCAAGTAAGTGGCAACATGTTTCATAAGTGCCCCACATGTTTCCTGCATATGTAAATAAAAACATAAGATATGACGAGCAGGCAGGGCAGGTCAAGTAACAGTTAATATGGATACTACAAATTTCAGTGAAGGTTGACTTGTATCAATAGTGTCCGATTTTATTTTATATATTTATTTTTGCAAAAATGATATGTTAAAAGAGGTTGTATCCACTTAAAACAAACCTTGAGCAAACATACATGTTTCCTCTTTTCTTTTCAAAATTACATAGGTGGCCGTTAAACTAAGATGCTAAGTTGTTGCATGTGAGAGGTAACAACCACCACCTTACCAAGTATATTCTCATGTGAGGCAAATGAGGATAAATCTGACATTCGAATGGCCATCTAAATAAAGGATCTTTGGCAACATACATTAAAAAATTAAAGACTCTCGAAGTGATTTTCAAAAAGAAAGGACAAATGTGTATTTAAAATACCCACAAGGACAATCCATGTGATTTACTCAAGAGCTAATAATGAATGATAGAATTTCAGACCTGAATGCTATTGTCCTCTCCACCAGATTTAAGCTTGAACGATATTTCAGGATCTTGTAGTTTTTCATTAATAAACTGCATTGCAACTAAAAGTTGTACGACAAGTTGTGTGTCCCATGTTTCCATTTCTAACTTTTGAAGCATCAATACAAGTGACGGTAGCCATATCATGCATGAATACTGCCCTGAAATTTGTAAGGCAAAAGTATACTCCCACTGTGTGCGTACGATGCTTGTAGATATGTGCTCCAATGTGTTATCTTGTTTTGAAGCCAATGAGCGAAAAAGGAGGACAAGTAATGAAGCCAAGCTGCTTGTCTCCCCGAGAGTCCTGTTAGGTATATGGGAATTTAGGTAAATTACGGGTTGTTCGTACTGTGTATATTTTATTTTAGTTTCACCAAGTTCTTTGGTTCAGTTTAACATATAAACAAACTGAATCAAATTTAAATGCCCATTTCGATGTGGTTCGGTTCAAATGCAAATTCTGACTATTTGATCTTGGAAAACCGAATTCAGGCATTAATCCAATCACACTAAGTGTATGTCAGTGTATAAAACATATATATGTGAGTATCTGGTTTGCAGTATGGTTAGAAACTGGTCAAGTCATAACTCAAAACAGCAAACCAGACTCAAAACTTGGATAGGAATGTAATCCAAAACAAAAATCACAAACTAGAATTAAATGTGGAAATTCAAGACATCAGTTCAACTTCTGTTTTTTCGAGCTCAGCCAAAAACCAATTTCATGTGCTCACGCTTCCAGTTAGATTTTGGTTTGGCGTGTAAACCAAACTGAAAACTGGATGCCCATTCGATATTAAGAGTTCAGTTTGGTTCGATTCTGTTTTCTTCAGGTTCAACCCAAAGGATGAACACCCATATTCAGATGAGTGTACCATCAAAACTGATCATAAGCATAGTTGTTAATAGCGAATAGCGTAAACAGCGACAAGCTACTAATACGCTATGTAGCGATAGCGATGAAATAGTGATACACCAGTAAAAAATTTTAAAATATTTTGTGTGTATATTGTATCAAAATTCCCTGGTACGTACGCTATTTTGTATGGATAATTGGATATTTAACAAAAGACTAAAATCCAGCTATTTTATAGCCATATTTAAAACAAAAACATATTTAAAACAAAAAAAAACCTAAACTCCTGCTACTTTTCACGCTATGAAGGCGCCAAACACAGGTAGCGATGACCCATCACTTCGCTACGCTATTCACTATAGCACTTGAGTGCTATTAACAACTCTGATCATAAGTACCTCAAAAGATGCTCAATGATGGAAACTCTCCTATGCTGGGCAACATCCGGCAAAATGTTCAGAAAAACCTGTGAGAATTGCCAAGTTAAATTCAAGAAGAAAGTACAATTCTCATAGAAGACTTAAAACACATCTTCAGCATAGTATCATCATGTACCTGCAACAGTTCCCCTTGATTTTTAGTCTTAGATAGCCAGCAAGGCACAATAGTAGATATGAGGTCTTCAAATACTTTCTTTGAGTGGCTGTCCCACTACAAAAAAAAAATTAACTTGTATAAGAAAATGACTACATGTCAAATCTAGCGTTATACATAAAAATATTGCCATGCTTCACACGTTAGTTTGATACATAGGTGAAAATTCTCACATATTTTACATAAAATGTAAACATCGGCATCATTAAATGTAAACATCGGATTCTAGGTGAAAATTCTCACATATCTTACATAAAATAGCGACACATGGTGCCAAATAGATTTTTTTATATACCTGTGTTACAGCCGATTGGCTAATAACAGTAAGAATATCAAGTATGTGATCCAAAATCCTCTCCGGCATAACCTTTGCAACCGCTGATAACAATGAAAACACATGATTACGTGTGGCTGCATCATCGGTCGACCGAACACAACCAACCAATAGCTTTATATCAAAACTCTCAACAATTCCATCCTGCAGTAGAAACATGCCATTACAGGGTTACTAAACATGAAATACAGTCACAACAAAATACATAGCCATAGGTTCTACGAGTTGTACATCAAAGAAAAATTAAAAGATATATAACCTTTACTTTATTATTCCTAGTAAGGGAATTTGTAATATCCTCAAGGACTGATAGTAGATTTTGTTGAATGTAACAAATTGTGGTGGCTGTACTTTGTGACATATCAGAAGAAGCTTCTGCATGTTCTTCATCCTGCTTAACAGCTTCACTTATCCAATCCTTGTCCATAAAAACTATGTTAAGATGTTTAAGCAGTGGTTCAACAAGTGCCATCCTGTCATAAATGATTGTGTATAACATCAACTCGACCAATGAACAGAAAAGATGAGTATATATACTGGCCATTTAACTTGTAAACAACTAATGTGCTTAGTATAAGATAATCCGATCTTCTGAATTAAAAGGTCATATTAATGAAAAACAACACTTTGTACAAATATCAATCTATTTGTTTCTTTTTTAAGTAAATTGGTTTGTTTTACCCATTTGGCACCCTAAAAGATATAACATAGCCCAATAAGTAAATGGGTCAAACAAGAATTACTAAAATCAATGCACTACTAGAAACGAACCTGTTCTCGATGTCTTTCTTTAGTAGCAAGATATCAAGTAAGGAACTCCAAAATGAGAGCTTGCTGCAGCGCCTATGGCCCACATCATTATGGGTAGTGGCTTTCTTTTTCTTCTTTCCATGTGGTGTATCAGTTAAAGAATCTGCTTTTTCCAAAACAAAATCAAGCATCCGCTGTATCGTCAAGCTAGAAACCTGCAATCAGGCATCACATACTTATCATTGTTAGCATTTGTTTCTAGCGTATGAAACTTGATTTCTATCAGGTTAACAATATTAGCCTCTATTTTCCCACTTATTCAACAGATTACAGAATTGACCTTTAGAAGATGCTTCTTGATCACAGTTTCCATTAAAAATTATATTGCATTAACAATGGCACAAAAACTATGTATTCACATATATCACTTCACAGGAGGGCAGGTTATGAAAGCTACTGTACAAGAGAAACAGGCATAAAAATCTATAGAAGGAACAAGATAAATTACAAAAGAAAAAACAAACCTTTATCTGCAACAAGGCCACTCTAGCAGCATTCTGAATTTCACCATTATAGCTCCGAAACAAACACACAAGTTCTTGAAATAAATGTTCCTGCATATCAGTAAAAAAAATGCTAAATAGATTAGCATAAGATTAGGCATGTATCAAAATACTCGTTTTTTTGTAATTAACTAATACAAGTTAAAGTTAATATTTCAAGAAAGACATCGGCTTAGAAACATCCATTTTAAGAAAGTTACCTGCATTTCAGGCTTAAAATCTCCATACAAATCACTATTAAGGCATCTTAAAACAGTTGCACACGGCTGTATAATGGCAGAATCTTCAGAATAAGAACGATCAACCTGATAAGGGAAAGAAAAGCAAATTGTGAATATAATTTATTTTAAGTGGTGCCAACTTGTGTTATATAAATTGTTGAAGGTAGAGATAGCAAATAAGTCAGTCAGAAGTGGGCAACCGGCCCAAGCAGGTAACTTTTTCTTGAGAGCTCAAAAATCTTCTAAATAATAAAACAATTAGTGGGTTATAACTAAAACTAAAATTTCAAGGACTTTCAGACCGTTCAACCATTCTTTTTAAGCTAGCTTGATGAAATAAAACCAGGCCCAAATCTAACCATTCACAAGCAAATGTGCCAAAATTGTCAACTTAAGTTGAAAGTTGTCACAGATTACTCACCTCAAGTGCCTTCAAAATGTATGAATCAACAGAATGGCCAACTGTTGCTCCCTTTGTACAGCACTAGGAAGACAAGGGTGAAAAGGTTAATTTAAAAACAATGAGATTCTGAAGGCATAATTATAAATTTTCTTATGTAAAATTACCTCCAGTAGAAGACAAAGAATTTTAACTTGTGTCTTTGACAACATCTTATGAGAATTCTTGCGTCTTTCTAACAAATCATGTAGCAAAGTATTAACTTCTTTAACTTGCATAACTTGGTTTCCCAAACCTTTGAGCAAGGATATTACTTTCAGCTGCCAGTGTCAACCATAAAAAAAATTAATACAAATAAACGCAAAATGCATAGAAATAAACCCAAAATGAATAGAACTTGATGCAACTAGATATGTAATGAACTTACCATTCCATATGGACATAATGATAGTGCCGAGCCCAAGATAAATTTCAGAATGCTGTCTTTTGTGGGCCTATCAAATCTGGATAAGTTAAAAACAATACAGATTTAGATCAAGTGTAAAGTTTCTCCAAGGTTTTTATTACAAATAAAAAACTGTCAAACTACAAACTTAGGAAGTATGTCTGCTACTTAACCAAAAATAACAAGTTAAACTTAATAGCAAAGTGCTTGAGTCAGCATATTTCACTTTAGTATGGCAAATTAGCAATTGACACCAACGAAGATCATAACCCGTAGCAATTATACTAAAACTTTACTGCCAGGTAGGTTGGGTTTTGGGTAAAAACATGTCCAGGTCAAAATGGTCAAGTTACAGTACCGGACAATATGCGAGGATCGGTTGACCCACACACTTTATGTCCACTTTTATACTTCCATAATCTAATAACTTCACATAAAACGATTTAAGAGATTGTAAACAATATAAAGTCTTCAGGTGATGTCCCCGTTAGACCCGTTTGACCAGTTCCCTTCAAAGCTACACTTTATATGTGGCCCACTGCCACAATGAGACCTCTAAAAAATAGCAAGATAATAGGAAATACCCTCCAACACTTTTTGGCACCAGCAATCCATGATGCGAAGAGCTTAGCAATGTCGTAAAGAATTCAGAAAGAAAATCCGGGTCTGACACTATAAGCTTCTTTTGTTGAACCATCATCGCCAAAATTTCTCCAAGAAATTGACTCCAAACTGCGCTTCTCCCTGTGGCCAAGTAAACAAATACTTTATGACAAGGCAACTAACATATGTTTAATAGATTCGAGCTAATCAAACAACATACCATTTCTTCCTCCAGATAAACTAACATGTGGCCATAAAGATAATTGTCCTTCAATGCAGCTCATGGCAGCTGCCCGTATTTCCTGAAAACGAAAGGTCCTCAATCATGAATATGGAGTTTGAAAATACAATAAAAGACCTTAATCACGAATGAAAGAAATATAGATACAATGGCAGGGCCTCAATCATGAATATGGGAACTGAATATGCAATGGATTGATATGAAACTGGCAATTTTAATACCGATCAACGTGGACCGGTTTAGGTTGACCAGCAAATACTTTTGTGTCAACTTTTCAGAACTTCCACAATATTAAACTGATCAATCAATAACAGGAAACATATTTTATGCAAGAAAACTTTCTAAAATTATATTACTTGATTTAGAAGGTCGTATGGATGACTTTCAGCTTGTTTTATACGTTTATTGGTTAGACCGGAGCCCTTTTTAGTTAAATATTTTATATTGACCTTTTTGAGATGAGACACATAATTCTACCTGGTCATCGCTAGACAGTGGAACAAGAATGGAGGGAAACTCTGCAGGTAGTTGAAGAAGTAAGCTCTCGTCCATTTCATTTTTTAAACGGATTCCCTCCTCTAACTGAAAACAAATAAATGCAAATGAGTGTAGACTCTCTTTCTGGACAGCAACCGCAACACCTGCAATGATATACATCAGGTAAACATCCATTTGAAGAGCGAACAAAAAAAGACAGCTTTTGTACTGTGTTTAAAGTCCAGTATTGCTAAATACTTTGGACACTATTTCAATAAGTAAAATAACAGAAAATTTAAAAAGTTAACTCCAAAATCAAACAGTCAACCTGACCGTAATCTAGAAAAGCAAAGTAGCCAAGATCTCAGTCAATCAGTCATAGAGCTAGCATATATATAAAAAGTAAACCACAAAAAAAGTCACAACGTTGACTAACCTTTGTCTGTGAAAAGTGAAGACAAAAAGCGAGCTGGAGAGCTCTTCTGTTTTGAAACAAGCTGATGAAGATGCTCCTTAAAAACAACCTTTGAATGAGAAGCAAAAAAGGAGAAAAGATTATGAAGAATAACTTCCCGCTTCTTGTTTTCATCCTGCAAGTGTTGAGATATTAGCATAAGCTGAAAAGCACAACTGACTACAAAAAATATTTAGAAGTTAAATCCAATAAAAAAGTTGGTGTAAAATGATTACAAAAACAATATAATATTTCATTTGTCACCCTTTTGTAAAAAATAATTTATAAGTTCAATCCACTAAAAATATGCATTAGGCAACTTTCAACCTGTTTGGCTCATTTCATTTGTAGTTGATTTTTCTTTTTTGTTCTTCACAAAATAAAGTCATAATTTAACCCGAATCGACCCACTAAAAAGTGACAAGTAAAAGTTGTCCCTGTTAATAACCAAAGAAGGGGCTAACCTCAGAGACATGCTCACAAGATGTTGCAATAAAGGCATCCAATAACCGCCAGAATATGCATATTAATATCTCGGCATTCAACTCCTCAAACTCCATGTCATGCATGTTATCAAGGAATGCTTTGCAATCGTTGTCCAACATTGTTCTAATTGACTGTAAAAAACAGTAAAACTAGGGGGTTACTGGTTTAGAAACCGAGAATATTCTTGTGTTACTAAAAATAGTGCACAGTCATCTTCAAAGTCTGTATAATTGAACATCCAAGTAACTACATTGTTGAGAGTATACCTCTTCTGTAGAAATTCCAAATCCAGCTGCCTCTAACTTGTCCCACTCTTTTAAAATAACTGGAAAACAGGATTCGTACAATGCAGAAAACTGACCAAAATCTGAAACATAACAGGAAGAAAGGAAAGGTTATGTACACCATTATACAAAGACATCGATTGATAAATAGCAGACAAATGAAGTGGGTTTTAGCAAGAAAGTTGATAAAAAGGTTAAATGCTTTAATTAGTTTGCAAACTAGATGCTAAATCCATAGCAATCAGAGGCGCCCAGGCAGGGTGCAGCCAAAATGCTTTGCAGCTATCAATGCGCTCTGAAATGCCTCTGAATCTGGTGAGATTCCGCAAACTCTGATCAAATTCCGGTCTGAACAGCTAAGCTGGTCTGAAACATCCAGAAATGATGTGGAACCAGCTAATCTTTCCCAAAACCAGCCTAAAGCATGTCTAGAACCCCTAAAATGGTCTGCTTATACTGTGCTTCTAGCTTAAAAAACATAACCTCTTAGGCGCCTAGGCCCAAGGCTCAGCCTTTGCGCCTTGGTGTGCAGCGCCTTTGGGTGCCTAGATTGGTTCTTCATTTGGTTTGCAAGAACGGTGCTGCTTTCCTTCAACAATTTTTTTGGCGTTTTGTGTTCTAAACATGCATATGGAGTATCACTATGTTCTAATACTCTATTTTGAATAGATTCAGCACTATATAGCAAATGTGAACAGCAAAACAAAAATAATAACAGAAAGAAACAGCGCCATTTTTGCAAAGAAAATAACAAACTACCTATCGGAAATCTTGTGCCTTAGCAGCTTGGGATAGTGAATAGAGAAATAAACGACAAGTCGACAAGGCATCATTGTACACATGGCATACTAGCAATGAAAAAACAAGTACAGACAGCTTACCTTTCTGTGGTTTCATCAGTGATTGCAACAAAATCATGAAAAACAATGTTTTGGACGATTCCAAATCATAGCAATATCCAACAAACCACCGTACATATTCGCCAACATCGGACAGAAAATATTCCGCCATGGCATTGATATTATCCACATTAAGATCAGATATACGTTCATGCGCCAATTTCTGTACGATTTTAACACAGCAAAAGTTATTGTGTCTCAATATTGGCATGCAACAAATAACTGTAGAAGGAACTAAAAGCCATAGTAGCCATATAGTCTACCCAGAAGGTAAAGCAAAGACTAATACAAAAACGATCAGATGCAAGCCAAGCTAGATATAAACTTGCCTGTCCAGAGCTGGAGATGGTTACAACTCCTTGATAGAGAGACCATTTTAACTCCTTTGCTGCACTTAAAGCCTTCAAATTTATATTCTGACTCTAATATTTACAATAAAACCAATGCTGATTAGCAGATAGTAAAAACAACTGCAGAAAGATGTTATTTAATAGAGCAAAATCCACAAAACCTTTGGCATAACTAAAATTAGAGGAAATATCATTGCAGCGAGCTCCTTTGCATATCCTTCTTGGCCCGAGAGGCTTGCAATTACATGCTCAATGCATGACACAATGACATCAGCAGCTGACGTACTATCTGATCCCTCTATAAGAAAATCAAGTTAGCTAAAAGATCAACAGCAATGACTATAGTTAAATACATGACATTATATAATAATAGCCATCAACGAGTAGAATTCAATACGATGATTTTAGAGGAAAAATTAAGACAACTACAAGTAAAAAATTGCTATGGTCTTCGCTAAACACAATACAAACACACACACATATAAATAACTACAGCTATCTGAATATATTTAACTCTTTGGAATGGACAAAGTGTAGCACAGCCACAAATTGGCCCAAATGAAAACAAACAATAAAAGAACAATATAACAATAATATTTCTGTAACGATTCGAATTTAATGGTTAAGCTTTAGACCAATGTGCTCAAATAAGTATTTGCCAAATGTATGGCCTAACTCTATTAACTATCGAATGCATGCATAGCCGCACCAAAAGGCAACAGATGAACTAGAAAGAACTTACTTGAATATAACATATTGGTGCATCTTTTAAGCACCTTCTGAAGGCCATCAAGAAGATCTGAATGTTTTATGAACTCAAACAATCTGTTCATACTTAACACTGCCTGGACCACACTTAGATCATCATCATAAATCCGTCTCAACAGTGCATCATTTAAAGTTTGAAGTTTCTGAAGAAAAAAAAAACAAATATTGCTAAAAACAACAGAAAAATATTAACATATGGCTTGTTGAGCTATAAATGTTTAATACTTTAAACTATCAATCGAAACTTAATAATGTATCCTGTCAAATATTAACATCTTACCTGAGAACTAACAGACTTCTCCCCAAGACTGGGATCTTCATCCAAGCTCATGACAGTAGCCCTTCGAACTCTAGCCTGCGACATCATATGAACGTAATAAAAAAATCAGAAAACTAAATTGCAGGTGGGCCATTACCCTGAGAATGAGATGCAATATACTATAGTTGGTTATACAAGCCAATAGAAGCCAGGCAATTACATCAAACTCAAGATAGCAAATATGGAGGATGGCCAAAACGAATAGTTTTTCTTTTTAGTACAAGGCAGAACAAATTGGTTTGACCTGCAAACTGTTTTGGTCCATTTTTTCCAAAAACAATTACTGGGGTACGTGTGATTACAAAAAACTGTATCATTACTTAAAAAGTATGGATTTAAATAAAAAGATTTCAAGCTTAGCTAGATATTTTAAATAGCCCCGTTAGTAGACAAAGCAATAGGCTCTTAAAAAGCGCAAAGCGCACAAAAGCGACGAGGTCTAAAACCGAGGCGCAAAGCGCAAAAGCGGTGGGCTTTTTGTACGCGAGGCGCAAGACAAATATATAATTTTTTTTATATATGCTATAGGTTTTTAGCATTATTTACTCAAAATATAGATACAAATAAGGTATATATATGATTTAACTAAAATGTACAACCTTTTTAACTACATGTATAACAATTTTAAGCACAAAAACATCATGTGTACAAAAAGCGCGCTTTTTCTCCCTTTTTTCTTGCGCTTTTCGTGCGCTTTTTGCGCTTTTCTTGCGCTTTTCGTACACTGCTCGCCTAGGGTTACATAAGGCGCACTGATTTGCGCCTAAGTGCACTTTGCGCTTAAGCGCGCCTCAAGCGCGCTTTTTAAAACATAGGCTCTGCTTCATGAATATTCCAACAAAGAAATACCTTTGGATGTTCCAGTCCAAACCAAATCTTTGAATCAGATGAATCAGATGAGTCCAAGCCTCCATCTAATGTCTTACAAAGGATCTCATATGCAGAAGTATCTTTCTTGGATTTCACTTCAATGTCCTAAAAGGGGGAAGTAAAAGAGACATTGATATCAAAATTAAATTTAGAATGAGAAAAAAAACAACTCAAAAAAGTATACAGCAAAGCAGACCTCTAAGGAACTTCGAACAGCTTCACGTAATTCCAGTGAATAGTGATCATTAATGGAGACCAAGATTTGTTTCAACTTGCTTTTTGCTAATTTGTCAATCCAAAGAAAAATATGAGCAAAGATATACAACACACATAGAGCAGTGAAGGTGGCAATTGTCAAACATTATAAAAAAAACAGATTAACTGGTTTGTAAGCAGCCAGGTGTATTTTTAAAGCATAAACCCTTCTAAGGCATTTTAACACACAAAAAAAGGAAAGAAAATAGAGTACAATTAGAAAAACATTTTCTAATCATAGATGACAGATAGAAACAGTGCCCGTTTGATAAAAAGTAATTCAGGTTAACTCTACCCAACTCGGAACTTTGCAACACATTCAGAAAGTGCCCGTTTCACACATAAGTACATTATTCAACTCGCAAGGACCACCCATATTGGCAACTCTAAACTAAAATGATAATCTAAATATGCATATCTATCCAAAGTTGGACTATAAAAAAGTATCAAATAGCTATTGGAACTTGTGAGTTAACCTGGTGCAGATGATGTTTCATTTCCTTTCTTATAAATCTTCTTAGAGATGGAAAGAACTTTGGAAACTAGACGACCAACTAGAGCATTAACAGGAACAGTTTTGATAATGGAAAGAAGCACTTGATGACATATGTCATCATCAAAACTATATTCCATGAGTGATTCCAAAAGGACGGCCAGAAACTTATCAATATTGAACTCCTTGGTCAATCCAGAAAGAATCCCCGAAAGATCCCTTCATCACAAAATCAAACCAAGCTTGTAAAATTTAGATATAAAAAACTTAAAGCATCTTAAAGAAGGAAAAAAATTTAACTTTGGGGCCTACCTAATTTCCTTCAAGATATCCACAACTTTTTTAGGGAGAAGTTCAACCGACTGAAACTGCCATGTAAACAAAAGGATATATCATTCTTACCGATTATTTTTTAGGACAAATATCAATAAACAAAAATCATGTTTCATCATTGTCCACCACTAATTTTCAAATTTGTTTTCAATGTTGTAAATAAAGTGACCGCAGACAGATGTTGCGTTAGTTGGGTGTGTGTCATTGTTATATAAACTGAAGGGGGTGATGTCCTGTAAGCTATTCTATACAATGGACATCCACATAAACAAATTTTTTACAAATGAGACGCCACATCAACTAATACATTAGTGTATTATTTGTTTAAAAAACAAAAAATACAACTTTGAAACCAATTAGAAACTTGAGTGGTTTAACCTCTTCAAAAACAGTTTTGAGTGACTTTTCTGCAACAATGATGGAAGTTTTTTTCCGTAGACTTTAAATACTAGTTCGCTCACAAGACGATGCAATATTCAGACATCTTTAAAATGACTGTTTCATTCACTTGCAGTGTGGCTGCATCCAAGGATACCTGTACAACATTGACCAGGGCCATGAATGACACTCGAAACAACTGCAAATCACTAGAATGTTCTGCATCCTCACGCGCCACATCAGCAATGGAGCGAGTCAAGCTTTTAATAAGACTAGGAGATAATGCTGATCTACTAGCTAGTGAGCCAACAATCATCAAAGCCCCAGCCTGACAAAAAAAAAATTGTCCTTAGCATAATGAAATGTTCATAGTAAGAACTAGAGGAATGAAATAACAGCAATGTATATAATACATAATGAGAACAGCCGAGTTCAACATTTAAATAAGAGATAGAAAACATCAATAAAATATTGAATAGGGAACAAAAAATCCCTCCAAAGTCCAAACTAAAGAAAAAACGCAACTTTTGACTTGGGATGTAATTCAATAGAAAACTGATTTCTAATCAAATGTTCATCATGCCCCAAATGTTCACCTTGTGATCTGTGTTTCCTTTTGAATGAATCTGAAGGCTGGAAACCACATACGGAAGAATTCTCTTTACAACATCAGAACCAATAACTGGAAGTGAGCCCAAAACCTCTATAACAACAGCAGTACAGAAGCTTATCACAGTCCTTGACGGTTGAACCTTCTTGGCAGGTGAAGCCTAAAAAGGTAATATGAAAGATTTACAAAAATGTTCATTGTTATTATGTATACATACAGCACCAAACTTACATAGTTGCATAGAGCTTCTAAAACCCCCATATCGCGCATACATTGCTGCACAATAACCTTCCTGGGAGGTGGTGCACCAGATATGTTAACACCATCTAGAAACGTCCATTTACCATGTCTAAATCATGAAAAAAGGTAATTATGATATAAGCACTCAAATATACAATACTATAATTCCAGAAAAATAGAACAGCATAGAAAATATACGTAGCCAAATGGGTTGTTCCCAAAACACTATGTGCCAAAATTTAATAACTTTTCACAAAAATGATATTTTTATAATAATACATAATTTTGAATAAAAGAATTAGGTAGCTCTATGCATTAGAAGTACGCTATGAGGAACCTACAGCCTGTTGACCAAATAAAAAATGCAACCAAAATCAAACCCTTCATGTGTAAACTTACAGGCAAAAGTTGTCACCTCTAATAGAGAGTAGATTCAGTAGAATGAGAAAGAGCCTATTTCTTACCCTGTGTCGAGAAGTTGCACAATACGTACAAAGACATGTGTATCATGATAAGGTAGAGCACATAAAATCAGCTCCTCTGTGTTGTAAACATAGATCCTGTAGAAAACAGATGAACATGTGATAAGTAAATAAATGAGTTAACAAGTAAAATATGCAACTCCTCTCAATCTAAGCCTTGTCCAACAACAGATTCAAACCGTACAGACAAGAAAAACTTGATGGTTCAAAATGGGGAAAATAGGAAAAGGTCAAGTATGAAGTCATACTTGTATCTACGAATTAGATATTCGAGTGTTCGCAGGGCTGAAGGTAACTGAAAATATCCCGACAGCAACCGCAGATAAGAGCTAACTGTAGCATTAATTTGGTTATTCTCTTCAATACCCATCAGATCTCTATCCAACTCTTTACTCTTATGTGCAAACAAATCATTCTTGTAGTTCCCAAATCGTTCATCTTGGCTCACAAGAACCTCCAACCCTGAGAAACAAAAGCTCAGATCATTCAAATTTGCAATAACATTGAATCTTCTGGATTAACAAACAATTATCCAGTTATTCTCAACGTAAATATTCCTAATAGCATAAATTACATCAACAGATTACTAAATTACAATGACCTGCGCAGTATACCACCTTAGACGAACATCATTATTTTGAGCTTATGCTTTTATGACATACAAGAAAGTTCATTTACATCAATGGCTTGACCAAAAATCAGTTAGTTTGACTAAATCATTGTTATACTTCATAGTGCATTCATAATCATTACTGTGTAACATGTTGCAACCCAAAAGTTACAAGTACAATACACCAAAAAACACTCTAAAAGCATTCATCAACATAAACCGTCTTTGACTTGACATACTCCAAATCAAATTACAGGTCCCTTGCTAATTCCAATTCCATCAAATTCCACGAAACGGAGGTAGTGCTCGTTTCATGGAATGTAATGGAATTGGAATTCACGCGGGAAATTGATTTTGATTTGGGATGTAGGTGTGTTCTTTCACATAATTGAATGGAATCCGGATGGATTTGAATGTAGAATCCCTTTCGTATGTTGTTGCTAAATTCCAGTTCCTTCTTTTTTTTAAAAAGAACAATACAAGAAATAAAATACACATTCCAATTCCATCTCGATTCCAAAACCTGCCTTAAATTCAAATATATAAATGTCACAAAACCAAATGTTGAAAAAAATCAATTTCTGCATTCTAAAAAAAATGAAATAAATTTACATATTTTCAGTTGAGATTTAATTTAAAATGAATTCATGCTTTTGATTGCTTACTTAATAATGTTTCAACTCAAAAAGGGACATGAAACCAAATATTTATTTAAATTGCAAAACTATATAAACATATAAAACAAATAATAATAAAAACATAAAGTGAGTGATGAAATAATAATAATAATACCTGATAAGGCAAGGTTAAAGAGAGTATCAATATCAATATCAGCAGCTTCCTTAGCATCGAACAATATCGAGGGACGAGTAAACGGTCTTTTGACGGTATCTGTATCGGCTGTCACTATTGACCTAATTGCTTGTAGCTGTGACGCAATCGACGTCGCCATTATTATTAATTGTTGTTGTTTACTGACTGACTGACTGTATTTGATAAACCCTAAAACGTAGAGGAGAGGTGGTACCGACTTATTAAAATGTGATGGAGGGGTTAGGGTTTTTGGTTTGTTGTTTATTATATATATTTTATTTATTTTATTTTATTTTATAAGTATTGATAATATAATATATTTATTACATGATGGTTTGTTATATTTGGCAAAATTAGTCCCTTTACTATTACTTAATTACACTTGGGGCATGCGCAAGTTTAAAATGAAAACATAAAAAGTTTGGGAAGTAGGGTTTTCTCAAAAAAAAAAAAAAAAAAAAGTGGGTTTCCTCCCTATACTTAGCTTATATATACATATATATACACACACACATATATATATACTAGCAGGATGCCCGCGCGATGCGGCGGGGAACACAAACATTTCTAAAGGTGTGTATGGTTCGGTTCGGTTCAATTCGGTTATTAGTCTCAACAAAAACCAAAGTCATCCGCTAAACGGTCTTATTGACCAATTGGCTAACTTGTTCAGTTTATTGTGTAAGATTATTGTTTTTAATTCGGTTCAGTTAATTTTTTTAATAACCAAAACCAAACTTTGTCTAAAATTTCGACTTAGAGGTACCTTCATGAGGATATAAAACTACAAATAAATGAAATGGAAGCTAAGAATATATGAAATGTTTGATTTTTAGTTTTCTTAATTTTGGTAACTAATGGTAATAAAAAAACCGATAACCAATTTTAAGCTAATTCGGTTGTTAGGTTAATTCAGTTTTCAATTGATTTGGGTTGGTTACGTCTGTTTTCGGTTAGGCCCACCCCTGGATATTGTTAGTCATGTAACACATCAAGATTTTAAAAAATAAAAAATAGTAGTAATATTAAAACCCATGTACTCCACATAGATGAATAGATCGTAAACAACAAGTTTAATATCACCTCTATGCAAAGCTACTCTGCCCACCAATCA